>BJFM01002008.1:234274-268182 GCA_016586285.1 Arothron firmamentum | reverse complement strand
CCCCCCACACACACACACACACACACACACACACACACATACACACACACTTAAAATTAGTTAAAAAAATAATAATAATAATAGTAAAGGCTTGGCACTAAGAGGGAGGGAAGCACGACCTAGGGGGCCATCAATGCCGGGAGAATGCCCACCCATAGACCCCCGGGAGGTGCCACCCGAAGGACCATCCCAACCAGGACTGGTGGCACCCAGGGCAACACCCCCAATTGACCGGACTAGGCATAGCTCCTGGCACAGAGTGCCCCCACCCTGAGGAATACACTGGAGCTAAGATAATAAGAAGAAAGACTAAAATCTATTGCACACATAAAAGAAAAAAGAGATAGTAAACATGAAAATATAAAAATATTAGTAAATAATAAAAAGTAGTTTGGATAAGAATGCGATAAGATGGGGTGGTGCTAACAAATGGTCCCTAGCAAACGAAGCTGACCGAGATGCAGCCACCCCAATAAAACCATCAAATGGCTTCATGCATAATCCCAGGCAGTGGAAGCTAAGCAAACCAAATCTTATTCCAAGAGATAATCATTAAAAGCTAATCTATGAATCCTTAAAACATAATAGAATGCTTTTATTGTCATTGTATGGTACTACGAAATTGTGTTGTGTAATCACAGGCCACGAATGCCTGATTGTGTCATAAATTTAGGAAGATTTTGGTTTGAAACAGTTTAATTACACCTGGCTGTTTAGTTTTCATGAAATTAAATGTAAACCTGACAATGTCAGAACATCTTTTCAAATTCAAATTACTTTATTATTCATGTATTAGCAATTTGTTAATGAGATAAGAGAAACGAAATGAAATGAAAGCACGTCAGCAGGTCCTTAGACGGGCATATGGCTGGTTGTGAAGAATTCCTCATACTCTTATAATTATCAGTTACATTCTGGTTCTCTCTAATAATTATTCATTCTGGTCGCACAGATGCAATAACCAATACTTTCATCTTCATTAACTCATTCTTTTCACATCTGCCTTTCATTCACATTCCATACGCGCATCCATTATTAAAAACAATGTCTTCCAGGATTACATAACAACCTAATTAAGACAAAGGGAAGGAGATTCTAATCATTAAAACTTCTGCATTGCTGTAGATGGGTCTGACACTACCCACCCTACTCTGTCAAGGGGAGGATATTTGTGTGGGTGTTTTCTATTGTACTCTCTTGAAAAACTGCTCCCCCAGGATTAGCTAGAGAACACTAATTTGGTTAGCCACAGTGATATTCAGTGCAGATTAAAGCACCATCCTCCAAAAATGGCTGCAAAACTTTAATGTGGTTTAAATGAGTGGGTGAAAACAGTGGCAATCTGAGAACACTGAACTCATTGGAATGAAGAAATTTACAAAAAAAAATATGTTTAGCTGATGACTATAGAATGATTTTTCTCTCTAATCTACTGTAACTGCTGTTCTCAAGCTATTTAAAATATCCCATATTCCTGACCTTTAAAACAGAACATTCTATATTCACATTTTTTTCACAGCTGGAGTTTTGACCTTCAAAGCTTAAGAAGTCCAGTTGCCCACAAAGATCTAATCTTGGATCACTATGACCTGGATGGGAACCGACACAGACATCTTCAAAGCTGATCTTTAGATGTTCTTTTTGCAGTTGAAATCACAAAAAAATTATCATGTATGGTGTTATGGAGCAATGTACATTCTGCAAATACTGCATCTTGAAGTTTTTTTCTCTACCCCCCACCCCCTTCATTTATGTCATTAAAGCTTTCATTCATTCTTGTTGAAAGCTTCATATTAATAGAAAACAATTCTGGATGTTCCGTCATGCTGCAGAGTGCGTGCTTTGGCATACGGCTCAGACGTACGTGAATTGAATCAGCAGGGACAGACAAATGAACCACTTCAACACATCCACACACAATGAGCTATATTTGAACAAGGCTTCAAGAGTTGAATGCTACTTAAAAAAAAACAAAAAGAGCTAAAACATCTGGTTTGATTCATTTTTATGCTTTAAGCTTGTGTTTGAATGTTATTATTCATGTCACTGCTGTTTGTCTATCTGTTTTTGTAAAGCACTTTAAGCTCAGGCAAGTCAGAAGTCTAGTTTCAAGTCAGAAGTCTTTGCAGCACTTCAGTGGTTTCTCTTGCGTTCAGCTGCAAGGACAAATGTGTGTAATCACGTACACACGGAATCATTCCGTATTCTCCAGGCAAACTCCTCACAAGAGAGCAGCAGAGACTGTTCTGCATCTCTGCATGTGGCAATGTCATGTGGTTCTTTGGGGGTTTAACATCATCTCTCACCGTTGTCCTTCGAAATCCTGTGGAAACAAAATCCGAACTCACAGGAAGTTGCGGCCGAGATGCACTTCAAAGCCCCTCCCCCTTTGGACCTGATGCACGCAGAAGCACAAGCCGCTCCTCACGCTGGTGTGAGAACAGTGCAAAGGTGGGAGGATGACGTCACAGCACCCTGCAGAAGAACATGCTCCATGGACCTGGACCCTTTTCAAGCGCGCACACACAGAGATGCATATGAACAGGCATACACAACATATACAGTATGTGCACAAGCCTCCTCTGCGTCCCAACACAGGTGCACAGACAGGAAAAACACTGAATATAAGACTGGGTGTCAGAAGACAGCAGTTTTTCCTTCTTGTGTGCGGGGCTGTGAGCCAACGGTTGGCCTGGATACAGGCACACTCTGACAGGATTTGGGGGCTGAGATTGAACATGCAACCTAAAAGGAGAACCTACCCTTCCCCACAACAGAGCCAGCTCCTCTGATCACAGCAGAGTTAAATTGGGATTAATCAACCAAAGCAGCCACCCCCTCCTCACAAATGCACCCCATAAGTGCACATGCCTGGTGGCTGCATTTGCGAGAAAAGAAGCAGAATCATGTTTGAGTAATTCATAGGGAACGGCACATTTGACTACGCTTCTGAAAGACCGGAGTGTTGCTCTTAGTAACAAGTAATCAGTCACAAGCAACTGAGTCATGCCAATCTGTTGATTGTAAGGAAAAAAATCCAAGATTAAGTCATCGATATATGCGTTTAAGATACAGTGCGTAAAATTCAGACTGATTTATGGACAGTAGTGAATAATTACATTTACTGTTGTGAGAAAGACTTTTTTTTTTGCATTTCTCATAGTGCACACATTTCAATGTTTTAAGCACTTATTTCTGTCATCTACAACAATCCTAAATCTAAATTTACATTTCACTTTTAATCTGTGGGTGATATTTTTACTAGTGATTGTCATTTTTTTGTCCAATGCTTTTGTAACTCCTCAAAAGGAACGTCCGTGTTGACATTCATTGTCGGAATTGTTTTTGGAGTCAGCATAGTTTATACTCTCTGCAAAGCTTGCCAGACGGAGGTGGTTCTCCCGGGTAGCTTTTAAAAGCACCGCGCAACCACAGGTGCTAAAGAGGAGATGGGGAACAAAATGATTCAACACTGGAGCTGGCTGTACACGCAAAACCCTCCACCTACACGGCTACATCTGAACGTGTGATGTGGAATCTATTTTCACCTGCGATCCTCTGGCACACCGTGACTACTCATCCACGGCTCCATTTGGAACGGAGGCCTTGGCAAGGATACTGGGAAGTGCAGAGAGAACGTGGCAAGGCTGAGTGTCTGCGTCTGGTTTGGCAGGTTGCTGCAGCCGTTTAAGACGCCTGGCAGGTATTTCAGGATTGAGAGTGAGTGGGTGTCAGAAAGCACTTCCTGTGGCTGTGATACGAAGCCATCACAGTGAACATATTGTTTGTACTTTTTTGGAACTCTAAATTAAATGCAGGTATTGTACATATTTCATGTTTCTAATGCATGTTTACTGCAGAATATGATCCCACGCTTTGATGTTCAGTAGACACAGGTGTTCCTTTGTTTCAGGAACGTTCTTAGTGTCTGTTCCTTTAAGGCCCACCTCCACTTCACTCTGATTGGTTAGCTGACGTCCTCTTTCATGTTGTCCTACTAGAATCTGTTATTTGGGTTTATTTTTGTTACATGAGATAGCAGTGTTACTGGCTGCTGGTGCCGTCTCGCTGCTCTGCCAATCACAAACAAGGAGTTCAGCATTATAACCACAACTAAAGTACTATTTTCATCCTAATTTAAGATCACGTCTTGAGCATGCAGGCATTTTATAGATAAGAAATTTTTCTTTTGGTAATCTGTGCATATGACAAACCTGAATATAACTAAAATATTTCATAGTATAGTATAATATTAATAATTTGTTTTGGCTTCAGCTCAGCAAGGTTTGTCTTCAAAAAAAAAAAAAAAATGCGGTTGATATCATGATTATTAGAAGATGCATTGACCAAATGCTGCAATAGAGGAAAATACAATAAAAATAATTTTAAGACTCTGGTTGTCTCCTGCAATTGTTGCTTCATCAGTTCCCTCATGATGTGAATATACACAGGCCACATGCTGACAGCCTGACAGTGGACGAAGCTTGTGACCGAATTCAGTACCTTCCCTCATCATGGAGAGCCGGTGCCCTTCTTTTCAGTGTTTCTTACTTCTTCACATTATCACCCAGTCATTTACACACCAATATGCTCTAACACACACACACACACACACACACACACACACACACACACACACACACCATATGGTCACATGTCAGACAGCTGCAGGACCTGCTGTAACACAAAAGTGGAGTGTGTTGCATAAAACGAGGTTGGGGTTGCTCACAAAAGCACCCCCCACTACCATGCATGTGTGTCCGTGGGTGCAACGTGTCAGTGTGCTGAGCTGACTTGTTTTTCTGTCCGTGTGTCACTCAGCCCTGTGACAGATCTGAGCTGTCATCTCCGTCAACCAGACAAGTTTGGCATGCATTTTCATCCGGATACTGATTCTTCTCCCAGAGAAGCTTTAATAAGTTGGCAACATTCACGGCTCAGATGAGGTGATGCACAAAAGCTTTGCAGCTTTTTTCCCCCATTAAAACATGATTAGTGGCAAAACATGTCTTTATCACAGCTTTTGTTTTTATTTTGATGTGCACTACTTTGGCTTTTGGGTCTAAAAGTCAGTCGGACACCATCATTTAAATGGTTCCTTCTGTTTGTCACCCTCTTTTATGGAAATATAAACATTCCTGAAAATGCTTTCTTTCCCTATTACATGTGCAAAGCACGATTTGGAGTCATTTACCGTACATTAATATTTGGAAAACACGCAGCGTCAACTGACTGCACGACACACGTGCCTCCATTCATTCCCCACTCTCAACAGAGAAAATAATGATGCACAGCTGAGCATATCTGCAAGTATTTTACTCACAAATATGTTCTTAATTTGCATGTAATATGTCAACAAATACAATTTCAATTAGCCTAAAACAGAAACAAAGTAAAATAACTCTATAAAACAACACTGATACATGATGTATCTGGATCACAGCCCAGGACATCATTAGAAGACATATTAACTTTTGCTTAAGTAGACCTTTTTTCAGTCAAAATGAAAATGTCAATGATGATGATCATTCCTTAACGGACAACTTTGGTCAAATGCTAAACTTGGTATAGAATTAAACTGATTATTAACTTCACTGAAGTCACAATAGAAGAACAAACGGATAAGTGGATCACATGTAAGGACATGGCATCATTGTCCAAAAGTTGACCAAAGTCTTCTTGGATGAAATATCTATAAGCTTCAAATTTCACTAGCAGATTATGAAGGTCATGTCCTAGGATGCTTTAAAAATAGTTACAATATATGTGCTACAAAGACAAATAATTTGGGGAAAAATGTTTTGCCACACAAAGCTTCATTTTATTGTAGTGACAGTATGTGAATCAGTCATAATACATGGCCCTTTTTTATATAGTTGATGCAACAGATGCTTACTTTGTGGCCAACATTTGCTTAAAAACTAAAATAAAAATGACCATTTAATTTAAAGACATCTCAAAAATCAAAACGCAAAACTGAACTTTCGCAATGCATGCAGCACCCTCTTGTGGTCACAATTTAGAACTACAACAAACGCATTTGTTGCGGGCACAGGAGCGCGTCCAAAACCCACATTAATGAAAATGTGAGTTGAGGATAAAGGCCAAACTTGAGTATTAACAATGTCAGTTTGAGAAATGTGATTTAAGTCAGATGTTGGCAATTTGAAACAATACAACTATGAAAGTCTATATCCTCGTTTTTCATTACTTTTAGTCCTGTCAGTATGTCAGCAGTGAAATCTGTAGCTCTAAAGGAATTTTTAGTTGCATCAAAGACTCTCAGCTGAGTGGGAATGCTTTAACCTTCAGTCCCATGAGAAAAATTTGGACAATAATTCCAAACTTGTTCTTGCAACAGCTCTCAAATGCCCACATTTGTTGCCACGTTCTGTCAGACGAGGAGATGCAGGGTTGAAAAATTGCAGCTCAGCCTTTCTCCCACCCCAGCAAAAAAGTGTGTACATTTTTAACCTATTGCTTTAACACCAGCAGCTTTTGCCTTGGTCACCTCCTGCGGTCTCACGCAGTCCTTCCTCTTCCTCCAGAGCAGCCAGATTGATCTCATCATTAATAGATATTCGGAGCAGATCCAGGTCTTTTTTATTAGCTGCAAGCACCTGCTCAGCCAAACGTGTGAATGTCTTGCAGGGAAGCACAGACAGAGGACATTAATATCAGGATTAAGATAACTGACTATAAATTTATTAGGCAACGAGTGCATGCATTCCTTCAATCATGTTAGTCATTTGTACATGATCGGGGGTGGCCTTCCTGATCCCCTCACCTCTGTTATGTTATGGTTGTTGAAGGCACTTGTCTCAAAGAAATCCATTCCATATGCCTTGGCCAGCTGTGAGACAAAAGAAACAGTGATGCATTTAGTCTTAAATAATTACATAAGTGTGAAATCATAGACTGAATAATGACATTAATTGCATGAGTTCAAACTTGAAGGCAATTAGCCCAGTAGGGCAAAAGGAAGCTAAAGAGACAGCTAGCCTTCTTTCCAGAGAATTGCACTACAACTAAGTCTGCTAACACCTCCCAGGCTCTGACAGATGCAGGTTTAGCTGCAATAAAGCTGCCAGGAAAAAAGAAAATAGACTGAGATGTTGAGCCATGTTTCATTTCTTTCCCCTGTGGAAGCCAAAACTCACATTTGTTCTTCACATTTGTACATTTCTTAGAAAAAAAAGTAGTAGAGGTGCTATGCTATCCTACGCTAAATGGTAAATCCATGAGAGTTTTACTGGTACTGGTTTGGAAAATGACTCTTTTTTTATGGAAGAAAAAAGAAAAACGCCTAAATGTAGGCGTTTTTGGCAAATGTAAGTCAACGAAAGGAAGAAAAGCTAGAGACTAGAAACTAAATGTAACACAGTATAATGTATTTTAGATATTTTTGCAACTAAAGTACAAGAAAAAACCCCGCAATCTGTAAGTAAATATGAAACCTCCCACCTTGATGCCCTGCGCTGTGGCCACCTGCCTCTTCTCCACCTCATCTGACTTGTTCCCTACGAGGATCTTCTGGACCTTGTCAGGGGCGTACTGCAGGGCCGTTGCCATGGGATGCACATTTAACAGAGGAGGGACAGGAAAGGCAAGAAAAGGACGCAGACAGATTTCAAATGTCAAGAGAACCGAGGGGAGAGGTCACAGGAGGGATACAGCTCAGGAAATGACACATAGAATAAAGTAAGCAGGGAGCATGCGAACATCAGCAGAGGAGAAATTAAGACAGAACTCAGGAGGAGATTAGGTCCATCATGACTAAATTAATAGAATTAAGTCATCTAGCGGGAGATCAGGAGGAAGCAGGGTACGAGACTGCTTCATCAAGACAAAGACAAAATGGACCTACAAGAGGAGAAACTTCCTCCAGCACTGATGGCAGCACGTCTTCAAATTCAATGTTAGAATGACAAACGGAACATCCCGATCAGACCAGGGCAGCATCAGCCATGTGTTTGAAAAGAGCTCCAGACTCACCTCATCCACATCACTGGCCCACTTCATGATGTGCTGGAAGGAGCGTTCACTGGTTATATCGTAAACCAGGAAGATTCCCTGGAGGGATGGAAAGAGGAGGAAAAACAGAACTCAAGCAGATCAGGAAATCCCATCAGGATGGGGAAAAACATGGGAGTCTTTATCATCGCAACTGTTTAAAATCCATTTCTGTAAGTGGCAGCGGAGGATTGTGGAGCTCAGAGCATCTCTGTAGAGCAGCTTCATCACTTCAGAGAGCAGCGTGTGTGAACGTGTGTGAGTGTCCCAGTCAGACTCGTTATACCTGCGCCCGTCTGTAGTATTGTTTGGTGATGGTCTGGTATCTTTCCTGGCCTGCCGTATCCCTGGAAACAACAATACATTAACAAATCTTTATTTAAAATGTGAAGCCCAAAAAGTTTTTTTCATTTTAATCTTAAGCACCAACTTCAGTTTCTGATTTTCTCCCAACGCGTTTGTGTAAATCACAGAAGTGTTTCTAGAAGGGTTTTTGTGTTTTTCTGTTGGCTCCTCACATAACATCAGCATGACCTTTGTGTGGTCTACCTGTCTGTCCTGAACACTATCAGTTATACAATCGTAAGTGATGACAGACACAACACACATTTGTCAGACACACTGTTGTGTAAAGATGAACATTTTTATCTCAGACAAAGCCTCCCAATATTCGCTCCCCTGCCACAGTCTTACCATATCTGTACCCGCACTTTGATACCATCTATTAGCAGCGTTTTCATTTTGAAGTCAATACCTGTAAAAGAAGAGATAAGGTTAGGAAACCATGCTACCGGAGGAGCCGGAAAATGGGCAGCATTTGCACTTTCCACCCCAGATATGACCAAAGCGTATTTTGGCACGGTGTCCTCTGCAGGCACACATCTACCCACTCAGCCACATTAGCCGGAGCCACATTATCCACGTGTAATCACCCCGTTAGCGGATCAGGCTAATGATCCGCGGCTCTGGCCTCGTTTAGTTGGCTCCTTTGCAATGATAACATTGAAGGTGAAAGGCTGTAATGATGAGGGAACCCTGCTGAGCAGCACAGCGGACTACATCCTTCAATCATTACTCTGAAGAGGAGGTGATTATTAGATAAAGTCTGCAGAACTGTTTTCTACAGGCATTTCTGGTGTCCACTCTTGCTCTTTCTAGCAGGCATTTATTTTATTTTTTCTGTGGTAGTGAGCAGTGGATGAATTATTCATCATTTTGTTAAATGATTTGTTGAAATTCCTTCTTTTCGTACATTGCACGTGTCCGTATTTGATGATGTGACAATGGATTGAAGAACAGTCTTGGCTATTGCGACTGTGTATGTCAAGGACAAATGCTTTTATTGTGCTGGCTCTTTGTAGTTGTTTGAAAGGCTTCTATGGAGATTCTCTCTAAAAGGTGCTCAGAATTATTCACCATTGTTTGTAGCATCCCTAAATAACACCTATGCTATCACAAGTACACGTTCATATACTGAATGTTTCAAACACCTAACAGCAAAGTGTGTATTAGACATATTAATATTAAACTGGTTATACATTTTAATATATAATACAAATGTCTTTTGATTTAATCAAAAGGAAAACATTAGAAAAAGGCCATCTGTCTAAAACCATGGAAATAACTCTTATTTATCTCAAATACTCCTAATAACAGGTATTAAGACATATTGAATTAAAGCATTTTTTTCAAGTCTACTTCCTGTTTAAACCATCACCTTCCCCTCTCAAGGCTGCCTGCTCAGTCTAATGCGTCCAAGTACGTCAGAAGAAAAACGTGCATGCTCCTGCGAACCACACTGATCCCTGAGAAATCAATTAGCACTTTATCCCAATTAACCAGGCAGTGAGCAGGCCCTCGTCACAGTCGGAACCACACTTCAAGAAAGAGGTGGTGAGACCGATCGATGTTCATAACGGGAGGAACTGCTGCTGTGAGTTTTCTAGCAGCCTTACTGCACCTCAGATCAGCTGGCAGAGAGGGCCTGCCTCTGGACTAAATGAGACCGCATTCGAATGTGTGGAATGGCGGTGCGGCTTCCAGATGATTCTGGCCAAGCGGAGCGAATAAAAGGTCAGCTGAACAATCAGCAGCCCTCCTTTTCTCCTGCAGGCCCGAGAAGAGGCGGCGGATAATGAAGAGGCTATCTCCTCACACTTTGCAGAGCAACACTCCATTAAAGTCCAGCCAGAAGGAGTTCATGCGAGCAGGACCGATTCAAATTCAGCCACGAGCACAGTGCTGCACCGTGAGTGTCCGCAGGAAAACGCATTCGTGCTAAACAATGCAAAAGGATGCTGTTTCTCAAAGATCCAGTGTTGTTCTCTGTTTGTCTCCAGCAACTGGAGTCGTTAAAATCCACAGTAAAGACGTTTGGTTTTTAGAAACATCAATCAATCCTTAAAGTATTTTATCAGTATCAATGTCTGTGTGTAAACTATTTCATGCAGTAAAGTCTGTCAAATACCTTCTTGGTAGTGAAAAAATAAAAAATAAAAAAATTAGAGAGCAATGTGGACCTGGGAGCAGCTAATTTAACATGGCAGCCTTTTCCAATCACCAGCCTGAGAGACGGGTAGCGACAACCACGCACACGCGCAACAATGACTGGACCGATCACCAGGATGAGCGCGCTCGGACGTGCAGAACGGATTTGACAGTGGCATGTCTGTGCAGGTGATGGATGGATGGATGGATGATGGATGGATGGATGGATGGATGGAGGCTGTGACAGCCATCTGTGGGACAGGGCCTCCCAACAATAGTTGGCAGCTGGTGTCTTTCAGAACCACAAGACGCTAATGTGCTCAAGAGTGTCAACAACCTGAAATGAGTCATCGGTAATGAAGGAGCAGGTTTGCAGAATCCTGCACTCTTTTGTTGAGCGTCCTCATTTTGTGGGTGTGTCTGTGCCCTCCTGATGATTTTCGCATTTTGGGGCACAGCAACAGTGAGCTTAGAAGATAAAACACCTCCTCACCACTGACACCTTCCACGCAGCTGCACAGCCAAGCTCATTCCTGACATTGACTCGTTTTGATAACCACTATAAAAGATGGATAAACACGTGTATAAAGAGCCACCAGGCTGTGACACCGCAGCGTCGCTGAGACCCTGAGGACGGCAGTTTATCCAGCTCTGTCAAACTGCAGGGCAGGACTTGTAAATTTCCGGCCACTGTAACAGTGACGTTACGGAGGAGGAGCAGTCCCACGACCAGAGGACTCAGGTAGAAGTAGAAGTGTGTGACCGATGAGGAGTTCGAAATCACTCTGAAGAAGTTAGCAGATCAGAATGTCCAGAAGGCCTGGGTGCACTAATGGTCTTGAGAAATAAAATATAAAATAAAAGAATTAATATTCTCGAGCAGACCTCTCTCCTTGCAGATACATTCATTTGGGTAACTGTTGCCTGTGCTAACTCTCCACTGTGTTCTCATGGACTGCAGGAAAATAATACTTTCACTGTCTCAATACAGAAAAATGCTGCAGAAAAAAATAAAAATATTCAAAGCTGGAAGCCTAGCATCCCTCCCTTCCTCTCTCATCCATCATCCATCCATCCATCCAACCATCCAAGCACTTCTTATTCACATTCATGGTCAGAGGGGTGCTGGGGCCTACTCCCTTGGTCAGCATCGGGTAACAAGACACTTCATCAGCCCATCACAGGACACACACCATGCAAGTTAAGCATATCTTAAGCAACAATTGATAAATTACTGAGCTAGGAAAATTCAAAAATGGTGATTGGAATTCTGCTGCAGAGGCTTTCCAAAAGGATTTCAGATCTCGATGTCTTGTCACCTGATTTATGACACGGTAAATTAAATATTTTGCCCTTCTTCTAACTGTGATAGTGGATTGTACCATTTCCACGCAGCAAACCTGCTCCCTGTTGCTCTTTTGCTTGATTTTTCAGTCCAGACCTCCGCAGCACCACAGGCCTTCCTAATTACACTTTCCCTAAATAACTGCGGCTAAATTGAAGGTATATTTCAGTTGGTTTGCGTTAGTCATTGAGCTCAGGTTCTTAAAGTCTGACAGGAGGCTGCATCGTACACAGCTATTCATGATTCAACTGTTCACTGGAAGTGTCAGTATGTGACTTTTTTTGGATCAGCACAACTGTCAGGTTGTAATAACACAAGGCATTTTTTTTTCCTCTTCAAATGCAGATTAAAAACTGCAGCCTCCTCTGAGAGAGGGACTCATGTAGTTTATGTGATTATTAGAAGAGAAAATGGATGCTGTAGAAGATAAGGAGAAGTAATGAATAATAGAGTTACCCATGAGGAGGGCCTGGAGGAGAATTTATATCCCTCTGTCACTATGTAGGTTGGGGAATTATTTATTGATCCTCAGAAGGATGGCACCAATGGTGGTCTCACTTAATCTTCCTATTTTTTTGTTGGGCTTAGTTTTTTCCTGAGAAAAGGCTTCTGAATGAGTCCATGGCCATGGAAAGGAATCCCAGCAGGTCATTTGGATCCTTTCTGTTGCTCAGTCACTGTTCAATCTAAAATGAGAATCTGGACTCCACTGCCTGCTCAGACACGAGCAGCTGATTACTGAGCATCCAGCTGTGCTTTTGAACACGTCGCACAATGTGGACAGCAACAAAGCATAGAAGATCAATGCAGGTTATATATATACAGTATATATACAATATATATACGACCGTGCATCATCACCATTGTGCACTGTAATTCAGGTTTAGGGAAATTTAAACTCAGTTTGGGAACCCATGATGGATTCTACAAAGAAATCAACAAAAAAAAAACTCAGCAATTGTCATCAAATTTAATTTAAACAGTGGAACAACATCAGTTTTCATATATGTAAAGGGTATTTACACAGTTCAGATTAGAAAGATATTTTCCATTGTTTACTTACAACATGCAAGATTTCTACACTGAACCTTAATGGTAATTGGTGGATTCTTCTCAACTTTAGTCGTGTTTGTTTTGATCAGAACCAAGAACAGTTCCGAAGGTTAATACAATAGCACAGCATACTCGTACATATAAAAGTGTTTCATGTTCAATGTAACTTGATTATAAAATAAACTTGCTGCCATAGGTTTATCCCCAGCAGGGGAGCAGGGCTTTCTCCAAACACTTGCATTTTTGTAGAATGTGTCTTAGTTTGCAATATATAAATGATTTTCCGAAGTTAGATCGTCGTGAACCTGAGGTCATGAAATAAAATTGTTAATAAAAGTTGCTCTTACCGATTGTTGAGATGTGTGACGGGTGAAATTCGTTGTCCGTAAATCTGCACAACAAACATGTTTTCCCAACCCCAGAATCTCCGAGAAGCAGGAGTCGAAAGAGCACATCGTACTGCTTAGCCATGGTGTTGGGTGTTGTTGTTTTGGATAGATTTTTTCAATACAAGATTGAATCAGCTAACTCAGCTTTAGGTAAGAACTTCCTCTCCACATGCAACCCATGTCTGTTAAAAAAAAGGTGAACAGAAGGTTTTCGCTATGTGCTTGGATTTGTCGTTGACTGACGCCTGGTCAACAAAACAGGGATGCTCTCAGGCAGCCTCCTGCATGCAGTGGGTGCGGTGGACCACTGTCAAGGAAGAGTTCACAAGAGGATTAAACTTCCGTAATTGCTCTTCAGCATAAAGCACCAGGGGCTCGATTCGTTTTGGGTTTTTCTTTTTAAAAAAAAAAGAAACTTAAGACTTTTACTGAGAAACAGAATGCCCATCCATCCATCCATCCATCCATCCATCCATCCATCCATCCATCCATCCATCCATCCATCCATCCATCCATCCATCTTTATCCACACATGGGTGTGGATAAAGCAACTATACTATAGTAAACAGAATGTTAAAAAGAAAATACAATATCTACTTTGTGTATTGATAGTTAAAAAGACACAGTGTGTAGATCTAAATTTGATATAGATTTATTTCTCCTATGGGAAAGTCTGCAAAGTTTGTAATACTGACATTGAATCTATGAATCGGAAATAGAATCTCCGTCAACAACTTGGCACTTTGATAAATTGTGTGAAGCTATAAAGAGGGAAGAACTGTGTAGAGTAGACTTAGTGCTAAATGCAAATAAATCATAGTTTACATGTATGGATTTATGTGGTCATCTTGCTTTTCAGCACATCCGGTATCGCTCTGGTTTTTAGGTAGCAACTTGACGCAGATATAATTGCTATTATGCCGGCGAATATTCGGCATCAAATAAACTTAACAGTCCGACATATTTTTACACCAAGGTAAGGGAGAGCCATAAACAGTTACAATTTAACCACGGACATGCTCTGTAATTAAATTACAAGAAAATAAATAATGGAAGTTTGATTTTTGCAAAGGTAGTAAAGGAATGTCCCTTTTGAGACGCCGTAGCGTGTGTGCACGCACTATCCCGCCCACTCCAACTTCCACGGGAAGCGAGTGACGCTTCAACGAGAGTCACAGCAACTGTCCAAACTAAGTACGCCTGTAGCATCATCTTTATTGTCATCATTGCTAAAACCTTTTATTACTACTATGGAGGATTTCCCGACTCCTTTGCGGTGCTTTAACGAGTGCCATGCCGCGGAAAAGTTCATGGATGACGGAGTGGAATCTGTGACTTCGGTGGAGCAGGTGAGTGGAGGCAGAGATTAGCTTCGGTAGCTGGTAAAGCTAATTTCTCTGGTGCGTTTCCGTTAACCAGCAACCACCGTGGAGAGAGACCTTTCTGGGACCTTATTTAACGCCCAGTAAATAAGGAAATAAAAGCAAACTAATTTACCTTTGTAAGTTCACTTTGTTTTGCTATTTTTTTTATTTTTATTTTTTTAGCAAAATCGAGATCAGACCGTGGTAAGCTAGCACCATAACTTAACGAGATTAACCAAGATGCTAGGGAAAGAACACTGCACGACGTCGTCTTTGAATTTGTGCAAAATCTTGCCTAAAAACTACTAGAGCAACAAATTATGAAGTGCTAATTTATGGACTAGGAACTTGGAAACTGGCTAATCGTGGACAGTGCATACTGTTCAAACTAACATTTTTTAAGGCGTACATCCTATTTGTACCTATTTGTACCCGTCATCTGGTTAATTTGTACAGTTCTGACAAGTTCGTTTTCAACCATAAAATACTGCTGAATGACAAAGCACTGTACTTTTATTAACCACTACATTGTCCTATTGTGATATTTTGTTTTTTCCTCTTATGATTTGATGTATTATTTTCTAATAGGTATTTTAGGTTAAAATCTATCGTGCATTTGGTTATAAATGTAGCTAAACTTATTCTATTTATTACCTCTGCCAAAGCAGTTATGTGACAGCTGTCGTTTATCTGACCAAAATCAAGCTTACCAATACATTTTAATGTACTTTTCAAAATTACGTGCGTTGTGAGTCCAAGGAACAGATGCTTATATTTTGGAGATGTTCTAGATTCTGGCAGGACTTTGACCTAGTATATTATGTAACTTTGGATTACTACTGCCTATATGAAGTATCTGGATACAGGACTTTTTTTTGAAGGATTCTTTACCATTGCTTGGCAGAGGTCTGGAGTGCTTTTCTAGTTGATATATATCATGATTGTCACACAGCCCATAGAGGCACTTCTGGTAGAATAGCTGAAAATCTTCAATCTGCGCAGTTCAGTTAGTAGTATGTGGTATATTGTGTTGACCTTCAAACAAACCAACCATGCATAGTCTGTGAATTTTGCTAAATTTAAACACAAGCTTTTCAGTATTGGAATTATGTTAAAATTATTAACCCCACACAAAGACTGTTTTTCTGCTCTTTCTCTTCATATAGAAAAAGGTTGAATCCAGCATTGAAGAAGTCATCAACAACTACAAGCAAATACACAGCCCACCACAGTAAGTGTCCCATATTGTTGAAGAATGAAGTTTGACTAACTCACAAGTAGAGTGTGATTGTGATCATCACATCAGATGCTGTGTGAAAAGGCAGTGAATAGGACTGGGTTGGTAGGGAGGGCAGAGGGAACATCAGCAGCTTCTGACTGCTCTGTGTGTGTTTGTGTGTGTGTGTGTGTGTGTGTGTGTGTGAGAGAGAGAGAGATTTGAAGCCTTTCTCAGACATGATAAATGTTGCACAACCTGAAACTTCATCTGATAGCACAAAAGCAAATACCATTTCTGGATAATATTGTTGCCTGTCACAGCCCAGTGGTCTGTTTGTGATTGACTCTTGTGCGTTGTGTCTTCAGGCCAACATTAGTGCGAGAACAGCATTACCAATATCTCAAGAAGGGCTTACGGCACTTATCTGATGCGTATGAGGTACAGTATCAAAAAAACTCAACCAGCAGGACTAAATCCAGCATAAAATGGGGATGTTTTATTCAGACATAGATTTTGATGCTGTGTGTCTGCAGTGTTTGGATGCTAGCAGACCCTGGCTTTGCTTCTGGATTCTTCACAGTTTGGAGTTACTCGAGGAGCCGATACCTTCTGCTGTCGCCTCAGAGTGAGACACACACAAACACACAAACACATTGTTCAGCCCGATTTCTGTCAATGTGACATAAATAAAGCCAGATCAATCCTGCAAAACCATTGTTATTTAACACAACTGCATAGTTTTTGTAAATCCTGTGGTATAGCAAATGCTGCTGCAAATATTGAGTAATAATCAACTGCATGTGTAGATGTAGCACATCTGAATATTTGAATGAATGTAATGCGAATCTACTTGTTCAACAAAAATGTCAGTGTGAAAATAAGGTATTTACTCCGGAACGCTGTTGTTGTAGCTGTCTTTTTTCCCCCCACTGTAATTATTCTAAATTTCATAGGATTTATTATTATGTTAAAGAAAAGCTTGCATGGAAGTAAAAGCAGGTCAAACCAGCTTAAAAACAGTTCTATGAGTAATTCACGGCAGAGAATCTTCAAATGCAGCTGGGAAAGTGAGATGAGTTTAATTTAAAATATGCCATTTAATGAAAATGCTGAGTATCGGAGTTTGTAATTGGCCTTCTGCCAGTGACGACCTCGTGCTTACAGGTCACACAGGCCTTGTTCAATCGATTCTCAGAACAACAGATTGCATTTATCTGCCCAAAAGTGTTCACTGTGGTCAGTTCTCTGGTTTCTGTCCATGGCAGAAGATAAAGAGTGGTAAGAAAGTGCTTCTGTGAGCGGTGCAAGTACAGAAACTGTGTTGGAGTGTACAGTGCAGCGTCAGCTAGAGGCAACTTAGACGGCAGTGAGAACCTCTGTGGTCCTGGTTTCTCTGTGAAGTTCCTGCATATTCCTCACCTCTGTCTCTCTTCTCCATCACTGATTAGCTAAAGCTAAACGGCCAACCAGCATACTTTCACACATGTCACCACTAGGTACAAATGTTTACAAATGCAAAACACTAGTCTTTCCTCCATCTGTGGTTCAGGGGAAGGTTAAATTGCTAATTATCTGGGGTTTTGCGCAGAAGAATTAAGCCGTATTTTCAGATTGGGCTCCATACAATAGTTTGCCTGCTTTTTACCTACCCATAAAATACTCTATATTATGTGATGGATGATTTGAAGACATTTGGATAACATTTTAATTTTTGAATACAAATCAACTTTATTATTCCAATAGAATAATTCTGTGAATGTAATTTTTTTCCTGCTCATGTCATTGATGTTACTACATGACTGAAGGCAGCCAAACCATTGTTTTATCCTTCATCTCCAGTGTGTGCCAGTTCCTGGCTCGCTGTCAGAGCCCAACTGGAGGTTTTGCAGGGGGACCAGGACAACATGCCCACCTTGCACCTACTTATGCTGCTGTGAACGCTCTCTGTATCATCGGCACAGAAGAAGCCTATAATGTCATAGACAGGTAATCCCTTCCTTCTACTTCATGTGTTATTGTGATGGTTAAAGAAAATGCTAAAGTGCAATCAGATGTTACAGATCCTCTGTCTTTCTACTCACACAGTGAAAAACACCCTGAAAGCTATTGAAAATGCACAGATAAATACATATATTTATGGGCACTTTTTGCAGGACTGAAGAATCTTTGATAATCTGTCTCCCTCTGCTGGTACTGGATGTAATTACACAACACTCCAGTTTAGCTGTACTGCTGCAGACTGGAGCTGCAGACGGACTCTGAGCTCGCGGTGCTGCTACAGTGGAGTCTGTATTATGTCCTTGTTATGTCCTGGGAAGTTATTAATGAAATTGTACCTGGAAAATCCTTAAGTCAGGATGTGATAATTTATAACAGGTCACCACTGTGATTACTGAGTAATGTTACATTTTTAGTACATTCACCGTGCCACACATCTGCCACCCCCTTGCTATCCTTGTTTTCCCCCTTTTCTGTCCTCCAGACAGAAGCTGTTAGATTTCCTCTGGTCAGTGAAGCAGCCAGATGGCTCGTTCGTGATGCACGTTGGCGGGGAGGTGGATGTCAGGTGAGTGCAGAACTGTTCATGTTCATTTTTTGTTTTGTTTTGGTTTTTTTTTTCTAATATCTGCCTTCTCAGCACTGCAGAATGATCAGAAATGAGTTCAGTGTTAGTTAGAGAGGCTTGTTTGCTATTAGCAGAACCAATTGGTTATCACTTTAACCGAACCAAAGGATCGAATAATAAAAGCTATACAGTCAAAATGCAAATGATGTCTAAGGAGTTTGAACCTCAGCTATTTTTTTTTTATTTCAACCCTTAAGAACCAAATAAATCAAACCTAAGACGATTTATCAGTTATATTTGGGGTGCTGAGGCTCCAAAAATACATGAGGTCTATGAGTGTGGGACAAGCTTTGGCACTCACACACACCTGTGTCTTTTCTTTCTTCAGGAGTGCATATTGTGCAGCTTCTGTAGCGTCGCTCACAAACATCATCACGCCCAAACTTTTCGAGAACACAACAAACTGGATCCTCAGGTACAGCTCATCACCACACCCTTTTATTGAACTATAAAGATCCATTTCTCCTAAATGCAGACTTCTATCCACGGAATTTACTGGGTGCTGCTTCTGTGTGTTTAGCTGTCAGAACTGGGAGGGGGGTCTGAGTGGGGTGCCGGGTTTGGAGGCCCACGGCGGCTACACTTTCTGTGGCACAGCCGCCCTCGTCATCCTGGGGAAAGAACACATGCTGGACCTCAAAGCACTGCTGGTAAGGAAGTGCAGCCGCCTGACGTTTTCCCGATTTATATTTTTTGGTATTTTGAGGTTTTAAAATAAGAAGAAAAAAAAAGGTTTATATACCTTAATATACGTTTTTAATATAATTGTTAAATACAAAAAGAAGTTTATCACTGTTGAAATATTTGAGGACAGAATGGGGGTTTTATTCAATGAAAGGAGCAGAAAAGACATATTTCTGTGCTCTACCAGCAAGTGTGTACAGTATTTCAATTCTGTGTGGACTTAAAAACATGCTGACAGTTGTCCAAATGTTAGCTGTCCGGTCAAACATGGTAGTATAATCCACGCATCACTGAGCAAGAGTTCCACTGAGCACGCCCTGGGAGCCTCCTGGAAAAGCTCAAATATTGACGTTGTGTCGTAGCAGGCTAACATGTGGGGGAATAGAGCTGCCCAGGTGACCTGTGGGGGCAGATATGTGCCGTGCAAGTCATCACCACATCAGAAATATCTGCATGAGTAGCCCGCAGTGCGGGCATATATTTATAGTATAAACATAAAAAAAATGTCATTTTCTTTCTGACTGTTCATTGAAAGATGTAGGATGAGTCACACAAGACTCGTTTTGATGGCAGCTTTCAGACATTTGCCGCCTTGTTTCAGTTGTTTTTATTGAGCAGAAGGATAAAAGTGCTGAAACACAAGAAGAGTGTGACAAATCAGGGATGTGAATCAGTCATTTTTTCTGTAGGACATTTGTTTTGGAGAAATATCATTATAAATGAGGGTATTACCGACCAACAGAAGGCAGAATAATTCCAACGGTGCAGTTGGAATTATTAGCTTAGCGCATCTGCACTTATCAAATGAAGACCAGTCTGATGTCTGCAGCAGCGTGCAGGACACAGTCATGGTGACGGTTACAAAGGGTTTTATCAAGCGTTTCGATAATTTGTACATCTATTGTTAAATATCTGCCATTGCAGTTTTATAATTAAGTCCAAAACTGAGCACCAAATCATTATTTCACCCTTTTCTTCGATAGATTAGACACCAGCTGGCATTAATCCCTGCCATCCATAATTATTTCATCCAAGATGAGTAGACTGGATGTGCACCAATTAGTTGTTGTTTCCATGGCAACACAATTGCAAAAATGACTTCCCTTACTTCCCTTTCTAGCAATATTAGGACGCAGCCTCACCGCAACTCACCTCTGACTGTTTCTGTGTGCTCGTGTAACCCGGTGGCCTCTCGGCTCCTGCCCCCCCCAGCAGCTCTTTAACACCCGTTTGCATCTGTCCCCAGCGGTGGGTGGTCAGCAGACAGATGCGCTTCGAAGGCGGTTTCCAGGGCCGCTGTAATAAACTGGTGGACGGCTGCTACTCTTTCTGGCAGGCAGGACTGCTGCCTCTGCTCCAAAGAGCCTTGTTGAAAGAAGGTAGAGTGGGTTTTTCTTTACAATCCTGTAGATTGTTTTTGATCAGTACTTCCTGACTTTAAAGATTTCCGCAAGTTGCAATTTGCCTACTGGTCTTGTCTTGCTGAGAGTCACTGTTTATTCTTTGTTTTAACCTTTTTTTCACTGAGCAGGGGAGTCTGAGCTGAGTCAGCAGCGATGGATGTTTGAGCAGCAGGCCTTGCAGGAGTACATCCTCCTGTGCTGTCAGAACCCAACAGGGGGCCTGCTGGACAAGCCTGGCAAGTCAGTCCCACACCATCTGGACACACACACACACACAAACACACACACACACCCATGCTCTCCAGCCAAATGCCATTGACATGGTTTTCCACATGCTTGTTCTTGTGGTGTATTCTGTCTTCAGATCCAGAGATTTCTACCACACGTGCTACTGCCTGAGCGGACTCTCTGTAGCCCAGCACTTTGGAAACATGGCGCTCCATCACGAGATGATCCTCGGCAGGGAGGAGAACAGACTGGTGAGGCTGTGGCCAGCTTGATTCAGTTACAAATCTATCGTCAAGAAAATAAAGAAACGGACTTTCAACCAGTCAAGAAGATCTGTTAAATTGGTGCTTTAGCTTGTGCTAAATACATCCAGCCCGTCGCTCTGAAACTGACCTTTTATATCCTCTTTATTCCATACAAAAGTCCAGACTGAAAGCAGCCTGCTGTTCTTTTACTGATCGTTGCCTCGTGGACGTCTGATTGACCTGGTGTATTCATTTCTCACAGTTGCCAGGCAACAAGTCTGAAGACAATTTTTCTGCATTCAGTTCAAATGTCAAGCTTTAGTTGCAAGTGCCAAAACTAGGTGGAGACGGTCGATCCATCGCCTTCAGCCTGTCGCATCATTTGTCTCTAAAATCAGACAAAAGTAAAGGTGACGGATGCCGATATACAGAAACATTTAGTTATTCGTTTTTGGTTTTCTTTAACTCTTCTTCGCTCATCACACACTTTCAGAACATAATTCAGCCCTGTTAAATTGCATCTTTGTAGACAGTCAGCTCAGAAGTCGCATCACTTTTCCCTCCTTTAAATATAACCCACAGATTGAATGTTAGTGCCCTCTTGCAGCTCACTCAGGTTATTTCCAGAAACATATTGAGTCAGATGTAAAGGCTGAAGGGCTGCTGAGAGAAAAAAGCAAATAAAGATGTTGTTTCTAGATGTCTGGGGGAGTGGTGGTGGTTTTATTTCCGTCTTTTATGACTGGCACTTGCAGCAGATGACGGCAAAGACTAACTTGTTTCATTACATCCGTGAAGAAACCGAGTTTTCCTCACACGCACTCTGCAGCGAGCACACAGGCAGCGTATCCCCCAAGGTTTGACAGCTCCGGAGCGGTTACTGCTAGCATTTGTGGCAGGCTTTTTTGATTTTCTACTTGTAAAATGTCTTCCGATTGTTTCAACGGAGAATTGTAATAACTAATTCCATGTCCCGTTTTCTTATCCGGTTGTGTTTTAGGCTCCAACTCATCCTGTTTACAACATCTGCCCAGGGAAGGTGGCTCAGGCGCTGCAGCACTTCCACCGCCTGCCCGTCACAGGGACATGCTCCGCTGATGTCCTGCCGTCAGAACCCACAGCTGGCTCAGGTGTCTCCTCCGCTGCCCATCAGCCCGTCTGAGCGGACTGGAACCAGCACCCTGCAGCCATGTCAGATGTAGATATGCCCGAGGGCCAGGCGGACAGAGCGGTGCAGCTCTGGCGTTGGAGCAGTTTGGGTGTCACATGTAAAATAGTTGTGTGTGTGTGTGCGTGTGTGAGACTTTGTAGTCAGCAGTGTTTGTGCTTGAATGACGTTTTCATCCTCTAAAGCAAAAGCAAACCTTTCTACAGTTTCTAAATGATGTAAATAAACCTTTGAAGCAGTAGTCGTGCACCTTATTTACACTTTCCCAGGTTTTAGTAACACCTTTGTATTATGTAAGACGCTAGAAGAGGATTTCCTTGATCTTTATTCAGCACCTGCCTGCATCCACGGAAACCAGAAAAACTGGAAGTTGTTTGCACCCGCACACGTCCAGTGTTCCATGGTTGAAATGCGGCAGTTGTAAAGAGGGATAGCTCATTGAATCAGGAGTATGTTAAAGGATAAAATAGTTTATTTTATAGTCTCATAGTAAAGGTAGGCCTCAACTTGCAAGACAATTGTTGGCAGTATGTACAACATACTTGTAATTTCCATGGAATGGAATCGGACAAAGACCCCTTTAACACTATGTCCCCTAAATGGAAATAAAATGGAAATATACTTACACACATTTCTTAGACACTTTTTTTAACCTCAGGAATTCAACATTAACTGTTTAAAGGACAATCACATCAACATGGGCTTAATTTGATTCCCTGCACGGAAAAAAGACAGGATCTACCTCTGACAATTCCTATTTCATACTGTCAAGGAAAAACTGACAAATCAACTTTTTCCTATTAATTAGTAAGATTACTACAAAATGCATAACATACATTTGACCTTGAAAACACCCAATTAATGCTTTTTTTTAAATATATAAAATAAGATGCCAAACATTCAGCCTTCTAATGCAGTTCACTACAAGCTAAAGGATAAACTACAAGTTAAGGAATATTCTCCTTCAAAACATCAATTTCAACAAAGGGTTTGTGTTTTAGTTCATATTTTGCTAATAAACATGTCTGGCAGAAAACATCTGCAATCCGGTGGGCCTGAGGTGGAGATCACTTCATAACCTGCTTCAAAGTGTCATCACATTCTTTAGTGGAAAAAGTAAGCTACAAATTTGAATTTATTTAAAAAGGTAAACTTCTCCTGGATAATAACAAAAGAAACATATATATATCTATAGATATAGATATATATATATAGATAGATAGATAGATAGATAGATAGATAGATAGATAGATAGATAGATAGATAGATAGATAGATAGATAGATAGAAGTGCTTGGAGGAGTACACTTGACATTCTCCACCTGCTCCCCATGGGAAAAAAAAACAAAAAAACACCTGAGGGAGGGAGAGGGGCTTTACGGAGAGTACAACAGAGCATAAAGTCCTAAAGTTGCCAAGCTGCCCGTTTTTGGGTTTTGAATTGTTGATGTTAGACGGTAAATACCGATGGTGGAGAGCCAAAGAAAAGAGAAAAAAAGGGGGATGACAAGGGACGAAAAGTGAAGCTCTTTCAGTGGACTGAAGCAGCAACTTCCACCCTGCTGACTTCCTGTGAGTACAGACGATCATGGTGGTAGCAGCGGCGTGTGGCGATTTCTCAGCCAGAGATCAAGAGGATGATGAAGGTGGCCGCCGTTTTGAAGGAGGCGGTCAACCCCTGCAGTGTTCCATCTCGCTCTTTATGCCCTGCTGCCCAGACCTCGGCCAGGGTTTTAACGCTCTCGGATCCTCTAGCTGGACTCCATGCGCAGCTTCTTCCTGTTGGGAGGCTCTTCTGCTTCAGACTCGGAGCTCGGGTCGGAGCCCCCGTCGAACGCCGACACGGCGGTACCTTTGGAATTGGTATACTGTCTGCTGTCAGACGACTGATAGCTGGCCTGGTGCTGAGTTGAGCCCTTCACCTTTTCCAGGGCGCGGACTGAAAACCATGTCAACAGACAAGTGGAAAATCAACAAGATGCCAAAAGCAGCTGTACTTACAGCAGAAAGAGGTTCAGGCCATCACGAGGGTCCTGCTGAGCTGAAATACCTTGCTGCTCCAGCAGTGCGTTTTGCCGTTTCAGGTCATCGATATCCTGCTGGTGTGTGTGGTTTTTTCGCCTCATATACTGGATGTACTCTGTAGCTTTGTCTAAGATCTGAGCTCGAGATGCCTGTTCGTGACACATTCAGAAACGGACAGTTAGCTTCATATAGATTTATGAAGAGAAATATCAAAGTCAAATAAAAACAGCAAACCAAACATCTCAGAGGTAAAAATACCTAAAACTTTCATCTATTACTATCTGCAACGATAAATGCGCCTTAAAAAAAATCCGTAAGGCATAAGAGACATATTACAGTCCAACATTAAATTATGATCATTTATGATCATTATAATTCATTTGCAATCTGACATTTACATTACTGGGACATTACTGCGACCAGTTACTTGGACCAACTTGAAATGTTTAAGTATCACTGCTGTCAACACAGGAAGAGAGGTCTCAATTTCCCCATAATGACTTCCTGACGTTGGCCCAACTATGTAGACTGCATCAGTCTGGACCTGCTCATCTTCTCTAATCAGGAGAATAAACAAAAACCTAACAAGAAAACTGAAGCACACCTAGCCTTTCAGTGAACAAAGCCGTGCGCGTGGAGCGATACCAACCTTTTCTCCCTGCAGGGCAGGTACTGAGTCCCGGAGGCTGTGAAAGCTGTCTTTTATGTGGTCCCTACGCTTGCGCTCCAGTGCATTGTGGTGTGCCCGTTTGTCTGCCTGCAATAACAAGAGTCACAGGGCCTTCAGCCTGGCAGCACAGCGTCAGTGGGACCACGCGTGTCCCATCTAAACTGGGTAAACTCATTCATAAAACTGGGGCTAATCAACTGTTCCACATGTGAACTTACATTTAATGGTTAACGTCACAAAGCAACAAACAACATTTTCCAGCCATGTTTCTGCTCAGCCTATTTTAACTCCAACATTTGACCCTTTCATTATGTTTGAATGTCTTCTCATGCATTCTTCACATTAACACAGGGATTCCCTCTTGGAGGTGTGTAGGGTCACTGTCATGTTAAAAGGTGAACTTTTGGTCCAGTCACTTTTGGTCCTGCTCATCTTGCCCTCCTTCATCCGTCTCCCCCTCCCAGCCCAGGTAAACAACACCAGAACCTCCAGAGCTGAAGTTCAAGGGTCATAGCAAGAGTACGAATAATTACCGTATGTCAATGTTAGAATTATTTCAGAATAACACTCTATAAACTGACCAGCGGTTCAACACTACATTGTAATCCATAACGCACGGGTAAGGACCCGTGCTTGTTCCTTCTTTGTCGTGCCTTACTGAAATGGAGTTGTGAAAGCATTGAATTTGAGAAGGCGGCACAGTGTAAAAAGATGGTTTTATCGCCACTCAATTGCTGAGCCGAGTTTTCATCCCCCATCCTCTATTTATACAATGCTGATTACACCCAACCCCCAGCACTGCATTTCTGTCTCCCCATTTCCATACAGGCGGAACTGGAGCGGCTGCTCAAATTTAATATACGTCATGACACACTTTAATAGTACTCAACACCTAATATTAAGCTGACACATCAATACACTCTAAAATGCAAAAATAAATGTTAAAAACTGACTTAATAAAAATACAGTTCTCTCTGAATACTTCAGATCAAATCAGACCGTAAAGGCTGAAAATGGCGGCCATAATCACACATCCAATGCATGTAAAAAACCAGTTTCCTGCCTGTAGTCCAGCCTGTTTTTAGGCCAAACTGCTCCAGCCTCCAATCACACGCGATTCTGGACTAATCCACACTGTCACCAGGCTGCACTAAGTCCAGCAGCCAATCAAAGCAGGCCACAGGCTCAGCTGATCAGCAGCCTTCCTATAGCTCCTACACAGCAATGCATGATCAAAATATTAGCAGTGGAATGGCGTGTTTCTGTAGACACACGGTAGATCAGACACAAGTCACCAACCTGGTATCCTCTGACTCATGTTGTCCACAGCTGGCAACAAAACCCCAGCAGCCATTGGTGAAGCAATGCACAGGTTCAAACAGGCATGAGGAGTCGTGTGTTTGTAAGGCAGGTTGATTAAACAAATACAAGCTGCAGTTCACTGCTAGAAAACAATGACCATTTCCAACAGCATCTAGAATACGAAATCTCAAATATTCAATTATTAATTCTAAAAATCTCAATTATCATATCGGCTCTAAGGTTAACAGCTCTTCCTGTGCTATTGCCCAAAAGCCTGAAAGCATCCAAGAAAATCCACTCAGACCACATGTCTCTGGATATAATGCATAATACAAGTCCACTCCCTCCATCACCACTGAACAAACCCGCATGTGACTGGACTGGATGGCATGTGCACCAACAAGTACACCCTTCCACTAAATCGAAAGCTGGTATGATCATTAGCAAAGAGTACGACTGTCATGATTTAAAACTCAAAAACTACACAAACTTAAAGGAAATGTTGCTTAGACACAGAATGTATGTATGTACGTGTGTGTGTGTGTATGTGTGTGTGTGTGTATATATGCTGAATATAAAAACACACTGGAGTTTTGCACATTTTTAAACTAACTAAAAAAAATAAATCTGAAACTTAAAAATGCTCAATCAGCATCAATAATCACACGGTAAATTATATGTGTGTAACTGCACCATCATAACTTTAATAAAACATTGCTGATAAAATAAAGTGTATTTTAAGTAAATAAATCATGGGCAAAAATTATTGCGGGCAATAAAAAATCTGAATAGTGCAGCAGCACGAGGGCTATTAATGAAGGTTAATAGTTTTATTTTAGCCTCATTCCATTTTTACACCAGCATGCAGCCATGAGGCCAGACTGACAGAACTCCATATTCAAATTCACCTGTTTAAGCAATTAAATACATTTCCAACAACAAATCCAAGTCCTTTTACTTCCCTCCTTTTTTATCTTCTGCCACCTCATTTTCCCCATCCAGTCCTGAATTATCAGGTCTTCAATGTTGCACATTTAACCATACTCTGACAACTGCATTTTTTTTTTATTAGGCTTGGAAGTAAAAATACTGCACCTTAATAACTAAACTGATGATCATGGGTGACGCAGAATACTATCATAGGACACTGATGGTGAATACGTTAGCCATTTCTAAAATGCAAGACTGGTGAGCCATCTACATCACTGTTATGAGCAACAAACCAGATAAGACCAAAATAAGAACTACAAACTTAACTGCACTGTACCGACACCTTCAGTCAGATCACACACGATTCTTGAGACTTATTAGCCAAGATGTTTCTGACAGAACCATCCCAGGTGTCAAGTAGAATACCTGATAGATGCCACTCACTTCCCGGCGACCAGTATTCTCCACATACAAGCCTGCACTTCCATAAGGAAGGTGGTGTCTTAATGGAGGTAAAGAAAACTTTGCATTAACAACAGAACACACCAAAGGTCTTTGGATGGTAGTTTAAGAAAAATAAAGTTTAGAGGGAATATGTTGAGATGGATGTATCTCGTCCAATACAACACACGGGACTTCCCTGCATCATATTTTTAGTAAAAAAAAAAAAAAAAAGAGAGAGAGAGAAAGAAAGAAAGAAAAGAAAAAAGAAAACAAAAGACAGTGTTTGGGGGGGGTAAATGCTCAAAGAATGTCAGATTGTTATTATTACAATTATGTCCTCACGCAAGAGAGTATTAAAAATTAATTGTCCTCCCACAAGGCAACGCTGTGCATCAAGCCAGGCATTCAGGCTGTTTTCCTGGCTGGTATGCGATGCAGCTTTACGTCATTTATTTAGGCTGCCGGTCCTTCGGTGGCCTGCAGAGGAGATGGCTCTAATCGCTTGCTTCAATACCGGAAAACATCCCGCAGCAGCCCTTCCTGACAAGAAGGCTTGTCCGAGACACAGGCGCGGCTCCTCCATACACGCAACAGCCGCGTCGCCGTTTCTTCCGCATCATCACGATCGCGGTGTGAAATTAAACGGCTTCAGTCACCAGATGACCTAGATGCGTTTCGTGCAAACCGAACAAGAGCGGAATCCCCGTCGTGTGAAACGAAACGTTCGGAAAATCATTCGAAACGACTAGTTCGACGGTGATCGACTACCAGACCGTCTCAAACCGATCAGAGATGTGCACATTCCACGAAGAAATGTTGTTGTGCGAGGATAAAGCTTTGGGTCTAAATATAGCCGTCGTGTCACCATCTCCCTATGGCCACGAACATACGAGGGAAACCCTGCAATGCACTTCAAACGCTGATGACCAGAAACCTAACCCAATGCTCCAGAAAATGACAGAAATGTGCAGTGCAAAAATCTCATTTAAACCATTAGAACCAATAGAATCACCCCACTAAGTAGAAAACAGAAGACTCGTATTTAATTTCATGGCAAGTCTGTGTGATCTAACATTACAATTCGCTTCAACGCCAAATTGATAAGCATCATGTGCTGAATGAATCAACTATGCAACAGAAGTAAACCGTCTCTTGACATTGGACAAAATACCCTCAGCATTACGCACCAAAGAGTTGTATCTCGGTGAGTCTTCCTGCAAAGAAACAGAACAAAAAGTACAATTGTGGCCATAAGTCTTTCGCAAACCTCACCGTTTCTTTAGGGTCACTATAAATTAAACAAATCCTGACAGATTAGCAAAATTCTATAACATTCAATTGTAAATTAGCAAGAATCCCGATAATATTCACAACAAACAGAAAAGAACAAGTGGCCAGCTTATTGGTGTCGACTGCTAGCGCTAGCTGGACGCTAGTTGAGCTAAATCGCCAACTAGTAAAGCTACAACATTAAGCATCTGGAAATGTCATACTCACGTCACTATCGACTTCGATATCATCGTTGTCGCTCATTCTTCGACAAAATAGTCTGATTTAAAGGGACAGTTGACTCAAAAACAACATGAATCGGTGTAGCACCAAGCGGCGCTCAGACTAACAGACTGCTAAACGCTCACAGTCTGTTTGGAGAGGACCGAAGAGTATTGCTCTACAGTCTCCACGTGACTCCAGCGCACAAGCACGGTTACCGCTGGGCTTTACGCATGCGCAATAAGATAGCGGCGTCTGCGAATTGTGGGCTGTCTGACCACTTTTCTTTAAAATGCTATCACAAAATCCATACACAGAAGGATTTTAACACTAGAATAAAAAACTAACGTCACTTCGTGCTATTGTTTACAACTTCTGAAATATCGTCGATATTGATAAGAAAACGTGAAATGTTAACATAAAAACTACAATGCCCAAAGATCCTTTGGCCTACTTGCAACGTCATAGCGTCTTTCTGCTGTAAAAGCATTGTGGTAATTGTAGTCGAAGTTATATTCAGACGCCAGGAACCTTCAAGAGAGCCATCGCTGAGACACGTGGATTTTAAAGATACACCAAAGAAAGAAACGTCTCACTCACCAGGCCATAAAATATTCAAGGAATTAGAAAACGAAAGCTATCAAATATAATTTAAATTCTGATTGTTTGTAGTGGTTTCTAGTCCAGAAAAAAAATATTGACAACATATGCCTTTTCTTAAATACACAATAATTACAAAAAACAAAAACAAAAAAACTAAACTAAAAATTTAAAAAAATATATCGTAGATCTAGTGATTTTAGCCAACACTGGGGGCTGGTCTAAGGATAAATTGCATGTAATCTACCCTGGTGCTTCCTTTTCCACAAAATTGTACTGAAGATAAGGAGCTTACAGAGTGGATTATATTGCACTGCAACAGTGGGTTAGTGTGTGTACAAAAACAAGCATGGAGCAGCTTCATCCTTTCCCCCAGCAGGTCAATAGGCCACAGCACCCTGTCCGCCATCATCTTTCCTGAAGACAGACAACCTTAGACGCACACCGACCATACCCCCATTTTGTTGCCAATCTCTATCATTCTTTTCAAGTTTCGCTGACATGTAATTTTCTTCCACCCGCTATTCAGTTAAATTAAAGTGCATCACCTGTAGCGTCAGAGCCAAAAGGGTCTGAGAATATTTCTGTGTAACATAATTACCTCTGGAAAAGATGGCAGCATAATAAAGCAATGACTTTAATAATGCATTCTGCAACATTTGGAGCCCTTCCAAATTTATGGGCTACAGTGAGAAAGTGTCAACCTTTTGCTCAGGACTTCCACATTTAAATTATCTCTGTATTACTGCTAAACAAAAAACAAACAAACAAACAAACAAAAAAAAGCATTATGGAAATTAAACTTATCGAACGGGGATTTTGTATTTTGTCATATGTTGTCATCTGCTTTCTTGTCACACCCTTAAGTCCATCCCCACCCGGCCTGACCTGACTTGTGAAGTATTTAACACCAGCTTTGCACCATAATTCTCAGGCTTCAGGAACCCCAGGAACTGAAAATCATGGCTATGACTGAAGGAGGGGAAAAAATTTTGGTAAAACAGTAAAAATTTAGGTATTTGAAGCACTACATGGTAATTATGATTGGAGAGGTTGATCAGTCCTGGCCGAGCCTCCCTCCTTTCCCTCCCCCATGTCCTAACTGGATGAGCTTGTTAAACCATTAAAATGCCCTTCTTTTGTCCCCTCCAGCATATTGCAGACTACACTAGGCTACACTTTGCTCCTGCTATTGTTATCCGTGGAAGACTTATGAAAGGGAGGGAGAGGGGCATACAAACAGCAAATGTATCAGATTAAGGTTAGATTGGTCTGTCTCCCTTTGCTAAAAGCTTGAATGTGCTAGTTTCTCATGCAGTCATGCTTAATGAAAGTACAGTAAAAATACAAAACGTGTATCATTAAAAGAGGAAGTTTACATTAAACACACCAATGATTAGAATGTCTTTAAAGTGCAAACACACATCACAATTCTTATTTATATTATGTACTTAGTGTGCATGAACAATAAATTCTTGCAGTTTTACTTGTATGTTTTATACAGTTTCAGTATTTCTTTGGCTTGATGTTGATATTGGGTGTAGTTGACACTACACATTCAGCAGGAAGTGTTTTCAGTTTGACAGTTGTATTTGATAAAGAACATCTAAAAACACAGCAGTAGCATAGATGTTTACTTCAGCAATTCACAGATATTTGGTCATTTTAAATTTGCATTTTCTTCGTGCACTTGGAACTTTGGCCAACAGATGAAATCTATTTTAGAACAACAGTCCTTAAATTTATGAATGCATTTGATACAACACCATTCTGATGGACTGAAAAATGTAGCTGGCAAGACAATTATTTTGTATTTTACAGGCTCTTGCAACATTCACAAACACCAGACCATCATCTGTGGGAGAAACATCTGAATAGAGTGCAATCCTATGCCTTGTGTATAGGATATACTTAGATTTCTGTATTTGTCATGCTATCAAATCCATGTCAGCTTCATCCAAAACTGTAAAAGTAGACACATCTTTCAAATACTTTTATTTTGCAAAATGTGTGTAATAACAAGTATTGCACTCATGTACTGCTACAAGTTCAAAGTTTTTATTTTTCTATTTTGTTTCTCCAGAGAAATATTCGAGCTTCATCTGGAGATGAGTGTTTGTTGAGTTCTGCCATCAGACACCCTGCTGAAATCTACCGATCACCAGATTGCGCACTTGTACTGCAGCAATCTTCACACGTCACCTGTGACATAACACACAAAAACCAGATTTACAGAGTGGAGTAAAACTATGGGGTGCCTTACCCCATAGTAAACACTGACCAACAGGTCAGGCCATTTAAATAGCCAAATTGAGTTAATTTGTTTGTTTTTGAGGAAATAACCCTCGGTTTTATTGATTTTTTTAAAACTGGAGATTCAGTTGTGGTTATCAGTGTCTCAATGCATATTTTACTCCAGATATAAAGCACATTCATTATGTTTTCTGTTGCTAAGTTGACATGCCTCCATTATTTAGCTTAAATCAGGACTGTTTACAGAGATCTGTAGGGTGACATATGACAGGTGCTCTTTAGATAAATTTAAACGAAAACCACATGGTAAACTGAGGTAAAAAAAAAAAAAAAAAAAAAAGATCTAAGAAGGCACTGACTTGTGAGTTTCAGTTAGCACTATTTTAATTTTGTTTTGGCAGGACTAAGGCAAGCAACCACTTTGTTATAGTAGAAGTAAAAATATATTTTTCTTTTAAAATTCCTACATTTGATGCCACAAACTACGACTGCTGCTTTGCTGTTAAAGCAAAATCTGAACGTCCAGATGGTGGATAAAAAGCCATTTGTTGTGGTGATCTCAACAGTGGTCTCTTGCTTGGCAGCCATGTCTCCAAGGAGTCATGTCACCACCTCCTGATGGGAAAATATGCTCCTATATGCTGAGCCCAAAAGTGACAAGACACAGGCTACATACAGTCTGGTTAGAAAACAAAACAAACAGTTTTGAAACTGAAGAAAAATGATAAAGCACCAGGAGACATTAAGCTTACAACACAGAATACAAATACAAATACATTTTAGAGGCACTCCAAAGCACATTGTCTGCAGGCTGAAAAAAAGTTATTCCAGCAAGTTACATGTTTATTTACAGTAGCTGATGTTGTGGAAGAAGTTTAAAGGTTTGGCATTCAAATAGCAGATAAGAAAACACTCGAGATATATTTGGTATACAGCTGCACAAAAAATTCAAATCTTTAAATTTGCATTTGTTAATATAATAAATATTGTATTTTATACAACAGGCTGAGTGTAATATCTGCCAACCAGATTTTGTATTTGACATATTCTGTTTTCTCTGTTCCTTTTTCACCCACACAGCGGCGCTGTGGCTTAGTTAAAGCGCCTGTATGGCAAACAGGAGATCCCGGGATCAATTCGAGCAGTACCTTTTGGTAACTCTCACTCTTTCTCTCTTGTTGATTGAGGCGTTATTGCTAGTAGCATTGTTAAGAATAGACGCTTACGCATTTTGCATGTACCGATGTCATACACCAATGTTCTGTTGTTTCAACTTATTGAGCTGACAACAAATAAGTTTGATCATGTTACCAAGATATTGTGACTAAAAAGCGATTACACACTTCACGAAAAAGAAATGCACACAAACGAAATTGATTGCGATTTTTTCCCCAATAAAATTTGGCTTTCATTTAATTAACGACTCTACCCATTCCGATGCAGCAGGTGGCGCAATAACATGTTTTGAGCAATGAAAGACGCGTCATTGTGATATTGAATTCTAAATCCATCTGTGAACTGGAAATCCTACACAATCTTGTGGGTAAGGGTCACTACAGGTGGGTAATCTTTGATTTATCGATATCAGTTTAGTGATTTATTTTTTGTAATCCTACTACATACCTCATACACGAGACCGGACACCGCTTCATTGGTGCAACACTGTTTACCTTCCGGGTGGAGCGCCTGACAAGATAAAGATTACTTCCCACGTGCGTAGTCCTGAACCAGTACACCAGGTTTCGCTTTCATTCTAAGCGTGTTGAGGCTTAAACAAAGCAATCATCAAAATTTTTGTCCACACAAATATTCATTCAGCACTGAAGACCCAAATCTGGCCAAACATTAATCCCTGTATGCGGGGATATAAACCTGCTGATCAAAAACAATTCATATTAGACCAGATATTTAACTCCGCGCTCAAAAAAAAAAAAAAAAAAAAAAAAAAAAAAAATTGCCTTAAACGTTAT
>BJFM01002008.1:218596-234229 GCA_016586285.1 Arothron firmamentum | reverse complement strand
AAAAAAAAAAATTGCCTTAAACGTTATTACCTGACAGAGGATAAGTCGACATGTTGCTAAAAATTATTTATTTCTTGTCATTACCAAGTACTTTTGGATTTTGGTCCAAACTGTTATCAATTAATCAAATAAGATCAAAGTCACATTTTCCAAACTACTTACCAACATGTCAGGGGTCATGATACAGTAAGTTAAAAAATCAGAATAAAATAAAGTCCATACACTCAATGGAACAGAAAACCATCCCCACCAAGAAAAACATAACATGGTAACATGCAAATAATCTACGAAGGTAAAAAAAAAAAAAAACTGTTTCACCCTACAACTTCGAGAACCGTTTATCCATCTGTATATTACATTCGCGAGCATGATGGCAGTTTCATTATTTTTACCTTTACAGACATACATACAAGCATTCAAGGCTAAATATCACACAAGCTGTACCATGTACATATTACAAAAATCACAGGAAAAAAACCTTGACATTAAAACATTTAAACAGTCTCCCTACTAGCCAGAGGTCCTAGCCAGGTTTTAAGTCACATGCTGTGAAGTTTATGTGCCATAAACACACACAAATTCTTCACAGGATGAAACTAATAAAGGTGGCCCTGATAATAAAAAATTAATCCACAGCTTGATAAATTAAAGAAGAAACACCAAGTGGAAACACCTTGGACATGTAACCTTAACTACTGAAGGAAAAAGCTCTTCTAAAGCTGTTGGCAAGGATTCACCCCAGCAGGAGCAACGTTTCTGTGAAACAACCTCAAGTTCTGCTAAAATTTGATTATTTGTCATAAAACTCAGCCTTTAGCGCTGGCTGTCTGTTGAGGGGGAGCGGGAAGCTCTCTGGGCTGGCAGTGGGGAAGCTGGGGTGGATGACTTGCTGGTTTTGAATGGCTGTTTTATAGACTCCTTTGATTTGGTAGGTGGAGAAGATGCACCATCAGCAGGGGAGCGGCTTCGGGAGTGCGAGTGGGAGTGGGAGCGGGAGCGGGAGCGGGAGCGAACCTTGGAAGGGCTACGAGAACGTCTCGGGGACCGAGATCGAGATCGAGAGCGGGAACGGGAACGGGAACGGGAACGAGAGGAGCTGTCAGAACGGGAACGGCTTCTTGACCTAAAAAAGAGGTCACCATTAACTGCTTTTCTCTGTTTTCAGTTCACCTCCATGACAATGCATCATAATATGTTTTCGCAGAATGAATGTTCAGACAACACTCACCTCTTCTTTGCTGCCTCAATGAGTTTGATTTTCCTGCCATTCATTTCCTTTCCTGACAATTTTTCAAGAGCATTTTTCAGATCACTGTAAGATGCAAATTCAACAACCCTGGAAAACAATGACACATGGGTATATACCATCACAGTTTTAAGCCTTGGATTGTATTTCTAAAAGTAAGATGATGAGTAATACAAATGAAGATTATCTTCTCACCCTTCATTAAGTTTGGGCCGATGTGCATCTGCAAAAGTCACTTCTCCAGCTTGTCTCATGAAGTCCTTCAGGTCCTACACACGCAAACTTTAATCAGCTCATGACATGAGCACAGGCTGACAAAAAGCAGGAGTGATACATCAAAAGATAAATTTTTGAGAAGACTAAACAGGCTCTTGCTAATGATGATAAGTCCAAGAAACTCAGAGACAGTTTGGTCAACTCAATTGTTGTAAATTAGAGAGGAGAGGTGTGTGTCCACTTAGTGGTAAACTAAAATTTTGACATGTAATTTAGTTAATAGACATGTGTGTTCCAGATTTGAGGTTCTTGAACCTACTCCTCATTGCAGCTAAAGAAAAATTAAGACCACCTGCATAAACTGAACTGCAGTGGTGCCGCTTGGGCAGCAATTGGCACAGAGAGCCCCATTTTTGTGATCACAGGGCTCCGTGCCGGAATCGCCCCTGTCTCGGCACCCCACCTCAGGAAAGAGAGTGAACAGGGTGGAAGAGAGGAAACTACTACCTGAGAGTGAAACCCTGGGATAACAGCAGATTCTATCCACGGCACCTGGTGGGAATTCACATCATCTCTCTCACGATGAACACCAGAAGGGGTAAGGGAGAGGGAGATATCGACCGACTGAAGCCCCTCAAAATAACGAACCATCAATACGCCACCGGCATCGACTCGCTCTTTCCTTTCACTCTGCCAACACAGTTTCCTCTCTCGAGCTCAGCCTCATGACAGGCGAATTGTGAGCGAACGTCGAGGCCATCAGCACCACTACTGTGGCACGGGCGCTCACATGATCAGCAGGCATCAACTAGGAGTAGGACAGACTGGTTGACAGCACAGGTTCAACCCAGACACAGGGACCCAGAAGGGGTTAACTCCACCATAAGCGAGCTCTTCCACATGACACAACAGTCAGGCTGGCAAATAAAGGGGTGGAAAATTGGTTAAAATTTTTGAAAAAAAAAAAAAAAAAAAAGAACAATTATCTGGCTTTCTGATGTTTGTACTCTTTGATCTAATCATTACTTGCATAAAATCTCATGAGAGCAGAACAAATGGTGACTTGTCACAATATAAAGTTTTAGCTTACTTAAATCATTAGTTGACTGGTAGCACATGTTTAATAGTTAAATGCCATATAAAATGTTGGTAACTGTTACAGTTCTGCTGTATTTTAAAGCCTATTATGTATAAATACATATATATATGTAAAAAATATAAGGCAATAATAACCTGCCAGCTGACACGAGAAGATAAGTTCTCCACAATCAGACGATTTTCAGTGCGCACTGGAGGAGGATTTCGACTGAAAAAGACCGAAAAATGTAGAAATACATAGAGAGCTGATTCAATCTGTTTTCTGGGGCTGATAACATCTGATGGCAATTATTATTAATACTTTGTAAAAGTTCTCTATTTTATGTTTACCTGCGACTGCTCTGTGATCCTCGACCATAGCGATCTGAGAAGCGACCCCCACCAGGCCTTCTGCCACGGCCACCTCGCAGACGTACACGGGCATGCTCAATGGTCACTCTAAAATAAGGAAAACTCATTAGTTTGGTTGCCAGTCAGTGAGAATAAGTGCAGAATGAATCCTAAATGATTTTTTTTTCGAAATATAGCATGCTAGTATAGAAAGATCACCTTTCATTACACAACTCTTTTCCATCAAGCTCATAAACAGCATCCTCAGCATCTCTTGGGTCATCAAACTCCTAAAACCAGGACCACAAAACTATTATAACTTGACAGTGAAATCTTTGATTAGAATTTCAAAAGAGGATTTCTGTGACAAGAATGAGAAAATGTTTCTATGAGCAAATCCAAATATAGCAATATTTAATACTTTATTTTAAAGATGTTGCCTAATTCAATAAAAGCAGAGTACAATATCACATCCATTCTATCTTCAATCAAATTGTAAACCTCACTTAAATAATAAATAGCACAATCCAGTAATATTGTCAGAATATATGAAAACTATCCATTTAATTTTCGATGTAGGTGACTGACCACAAAGCCAAAGCCTTTTTTGAGATCAATATCCCTAATGCGGCCGTATCCTTTGAAGAATCTCTCCACATCCTTCTCTCTGGCAGAGGGGCTCAGGCGGCCGATGAAAATACGACACCCACTCATGATGATTTTGTTTATGCTGTCTGTAAAACAAATGTGTTCTTACTTGACCTTGTGAGATTCATAACATTCAAATAATGCTAAATGAAGACAACACGTTGACCTGCTTATTTATCGCCTAGCTTACCAACAATTTGGCCTAGCTAACATTTTTATTTACCCATTATGACTTTATGCAAACAGTAAAAAACTACGAATATTTGACGACTAAAAAGTGCGTTTCATTATGACATTTTTTTTTTTTCATAGAAGACATACCTTTTACTAAAACTGTTATGGTCGAAACAGCCGGCTGGACCCGGAGCCGATCTTCCGAGAACCAGGATGTTTCGTCGCCTAGCTTCGCGATACGAAAGTCACGTGACGATTTATTACGTCACGTGCGTTTCGGGAAGCGTCAAGCTGGTTTCTGAGCCCAGGGCTGGGTTTCCAATATAAATACGGTATTTCACTTTAAATACTGTCCAAATTGACTTTATTACCCCAAAAAGTCTTGGTATGTGACCTGCGCTAATAAAATGGCCTCTAATAACAACAACTTTTCAATGCTGAGACAGCTGCACCTGAGACACTAAGCAATTTACATCCAAATAGCGTTCATATTTATCAAAACTACAAACCAATAATAAAAGTTAAATTGTAAAACTCAAATATGTTATTATTCCATGGAAGAAAATTGTTGGCGTTGCGTGAGCTAGCATCAGCATACACATCATCAATGTATTTAAAAGAAAAAAAAAGCGAAACATTTCAAAATGCATATTTTGGAACGATTCCATTCAAATGCTATGTTTGGCCAGCAGATGTCACCATATTTAACTATTAAATCGTTTTCTTGTGAATTTATTAAATAATAATTTTTCAAAAAAGCAAACACTGAAACACAGCTGATCTGCTGACTTTACAGTAAAAGTAATATGAGACGAGATTATCCTTTTAAATTTATGAGAGTAGTGTAATAAAAGTAGTGAAAGTAATAAAATTAGAGCAAAAATATCCTAAAAAATAAGTAAAGAACTTCTGTTGGTTTACTTAAGTACTATCAATCACTGAATATAATACTGAAAAATTAATTTTCCTTTTCATTTGCTTAATTGTTTTTTTTACTTCAACATAACAGCATATTTAACAGAGTTTCTAGTTTCTAGTTTCTAGCACAGTCCAAGTCTGACAGTTCCACTTCCCCTTTGCTCACCATGTTACTAGTTTGGCAACACATCCCGTTTATTTCACAGTTTGCTCCAGTTCCAGTTACCCGATGACTAAAACATACGGTTTGTGTGGATTATGCAATGGTGTGTAGTAGGAGTACAGTCTGTTTGTACAGACGCAGCCAAGGCGATTTCATAAATGACTGAATCTCCCATAACTCCATAAGTCTTTTTTTTTTTTTTTAAAGCTTCTTTTGGAATTGAGGAAATGTTTCACCTTTTGGCTATAGTCATGATGATTTTAATCCCTGAAATTTGTAATGGTAAGTAAATCAGATACTTTTTTTATATAGTTTATTTCCTTATCTGTTTTTGTGGCAGCTAAAGCACACAACAAGAAGGGTTGGAGGTCTTACAGCTGCTTGTTTTTAGTTTCACTAATTGCTTACTGGTCAAATCAGGCATATTAGGAGAGGAAGTTTGAAGAAAACGACATAGGGTTCAAATCTAATGCGCAGAACAGATCAAATTCATTGTTTTTGTCAGTAATACTGGGTTACAACATCAATTTGGTGCTGGCCACATACAGTACATGATTATAATGATAAATGTTTTGTGAATCTTGAGTAATTCTTTTAATTGCCATGTGCTGCCACGTTGAAATGATGGTCAATCATCACCATGTATCAATAATTTCAGTAACTACAACTCACTCACACAGTTATTCTACTGCATATTTATGTAATCCATAAAGTTCTGTGTGATTCTCAAATATCTGAAGCTAATGCTAATAGTCCAGCAGCAGTGCTAATGTTAGCATTATAATGGTTATAAATATTCTTCCTGGCTATAGCAAATGGATGCTGCATTTCTTACACAGTTAATGGTTTTTTTTTTTTGTGGTGTCTTATTGTACTTGCAGAACTTTTTTCCCTCATTGTTGTCTCTTGCAGGCCTCGAAGGGAGGAAATGCAATGTTGTCCCTCAAGATCTGTTTGTTGAGGTGGGATCCAGCGTGGAGGTAATGTGTCAGTCCTGGTGCTTCCATGGCAAAATCTTCTGGACATTAAACAAAAGAATGCTTGATGAAAGCCTTTCCAAAACCATCAACTCCTCACACTCCGTGCTCTCTCTGGCACACATCACTGAGCCTGAGGCTACTCTGAGGTGCCACAGCTCAGTCATACATCAGATTCTTGGAGGCACCACCATCAGAACTTACAGTAAGAAATACTTTTTTTTTTTTTTTTTTGCTGCTTTAGATGGTTACAATTATCTATTTTATGTTGTTTTTACAGCAAAGCCTACCAAGTTGTCATGCATGTTGCATCAGACAACAAAAGATCTACCAGGACTGTTAACCTGCAGCTGGGAGCATCAGAATAATTTATCACTGCAAGTCACCTACTCCGTAATGTGGTGAGACTTCTGCTGCGTTCTATGTGTGAATTAAGTTTTTTTTTTCTTATGTTGATACATAATACTTGCTTCTTTTTTTTTTTTCAGTTTGTCATGCACTACTGTGACTGAAATCTGCAGATCCAACCAGATGACGTGCACGTCTGACTTCACCAGTTTGAATGAAATGCATCTTGAGGGACATTACAATATCACTGTGAGAGCAAAATCCGCTTCCTGGGAAGCTTTCTCTGAGCATTATGAGATTACACCATTAAAGATACGTAAGTAAAATCAATTCTTAAAATAAATAAATAAATCACTTTCTTTTTCATGCGTTTACATTTGGATGCTTCATGATAATAACATTCCCTCAGTGAAGATGACCCGGCCAGAGCTCAGTGTCACCGCTGCCTCTGACAGTCTGCTTGTTGAATGGAAGATCCTGTCACCTATTTCAGAGTATCACTGTCAAGTCAAATACAGCATGGTATGTCAAAGTGTTTGTCATATGTTTGTCTAACACATGGAACAATAATCTAGATTTAAAAAAGGTACTGTGGACAGGAAATGTCTGCAAACTGTAGTTTTCTTTGCCTGTTGACTGAATTTAAGTTTAATTGTTATTGCATTACAATTAAAATGTGCATTAAATGTCTTAGAGCATATGTCTTTGTTTCTTTCCAGGCAATCCACGTTGACTCTCCACAGGTAAGAACCCTTCATTTCCCCCATGTCTGCACAAAATCATATCTCACAACATTTCATGTGTGCATCTAAGTCCAATTATCCCTGTTGTGGGCAGTGGGTGATCAATAAGACTCTGAAGAACAGGGACAGAGCCGTAACAACCATCAAAAAAGTGGAGTCCTGCAGGAACTACACCTTCGCGGTCCGCTGCGCTGTGCCTGAGGCTCCCTGGAGCAGCTGGAGCCATGAAACAACGGTTCTAACCTGGCTAAATGGTAAAACTATAAAATACAAAAAGTCCATTTAAATAATGCAGACATAGATGTTAATAATCCAGATGTGTTGTTTCAAATGTCTCATTCCTCTTCAGAGGGTGATTTCAAACCACGTCTGTGGAGGAAATTAAAGGGTCCGGGGGAACATGGATTTAGAAAAGTCCTCACCATGTGGAAGGTGGGGACTTCTTCACATACTGCTGGGAACTTCCTTTCTAAACGACATCTGAACTCTGCAAGTGTTTCTGTACTTTGACCTCTTCGTAGGAGATCCCCGTGGCGTGCCGCGACACATTGACCTTCACCGTCACGCAGAGTCACCACGGTGATCGTAGCAACAACGAAGGCTCTTTGTGTGAAGGTTCGGTTTGTGATGTGACACAAGACGCACATAGAATAAACCTCAGAATGTTCCGGGATCAGACCCAGTTTGCCGACGACTCTGTTTACGTTCCAGCTGTGGGAGAGCGTGAGTGTTGCCTGCAGATGGCCTGTTGCTTGTAAATGGTTCAATAAAACTTCATCCTGAGGCATTACCATGGTTTGGTGTTGAGCTATTGACTTCTGACTCGACAGGCTTACCTCAGGTCAGTGACATTGAGGCCATAACTCAAGAGGGCATCATCCTGGTCAGCTGGAAGGCTCCAGATCAGCCTATCAGTGGATATATGATCGACTACACCCTCGACGGGCATCACTACTCCTGGACAGAAACCAAATACACCAATGTGACGCTGTGTGGTGGGAACCATGGTTGGAAGGAGGGAGATGCTTGTTCACCAGTTAGGAATGAATTAAATGATCTCTTCTTCCTCACAGACCTTCTGGATAAGACGCCATACGATATTACAGTAACGCCCCTCTTTGATGACAAGACAGGGCACGGATCACAAGTCCTTCAGATCTGCTCCAGAGAAGGAGGTAAATCATTATCCTGACAATGATCCCGCTGGTTTTTCTTGCTTATGTTTCTTGTTGTTCCTTTAGATCCAGGAAATATTACTATCGGCAGTATTCAGGCTGAGGACACAAGTGCCCTTGTGAGCTGGAAGGTGAAGTCCCAGGATGCCTGCAACGGCGTCGCGGTCAACTATACCGTCTTTTACACCCATAATGGAAGCCAATTCAGTGAGGCCACCACAGACGACCGATGCGTGAAACTGAGCTAAGATCTTTGCTTATGTGACGTTTCTCCCATGGGTTTCCTCTAGGTGTTACAGCAGAGGGCACGCAAAATGAGATCGTTCTGAAAGCGCTCAAACCAGAAACCCAGTATAGCGTCATCGTGGAGGCCACAGCTCTTACTGGAAGAAGTAAAAGCAATGAGAAATTCTTCCAAACTAAAAAAGTTGGTGAGGAGGTTTGATCGTTTGTGTGGAATGTGCCAGGTTGATGTGGATCGATTAGCAGATGACAACACGCTCAAAACGACGCACAGCCTATCATTCTCCTCTATAAACTCAAGTCAAAAATGTAGTTGAGAAGTGTCCTACCGCACTGAGGGGTGTACAAATTTTGTTACTTAGTTGTTTTTTTAACTTTGCAAATGTGTGTAGGGGAAGTTATTGACAGATGCATTTCTACTGTTTTCTCATGTTTCTTTGTGGGTTTCTTTTTCTCTCTTCTGACAGATTCAAGGATCAGAAAAACACTGATTTTCTCTGGAGGGGTCTTTACAGTTCTTGTAATATTTGGCGGATCATGCTGTACAGTGCGGTATCATTTACTCTTTCATTATCTGCAACAATGGGATGTGGAACCTGCACACTTTACTAAATGCACCTTCCATATGCTAATAATTGATTGATTTTTAGGTGGATAAAATACAGAAAGAAGCCTTTACCAAACCCCGGCAGCAGTTCTGTGGCAGCATGGCCATCAACTTATGAAATGGTGAGTAGACTCTCACAGATATTTCATCAGTCAGCAGAAGCAAATGAGAAGGAATCATTATAGCCTTATATTAAAATATAAGATGGCATTGTTCTAAATCAGAGACAACTGCACCCATATTCTATATACACATTTGTTATAAATTTACATGTTTATGTTCCTAGAATATTAAGAATATTACATTTTCTGTCGAGAAGATGGAACCAAATGCACATTGTCCGGTGTGTCAACGTAACCAAACATTTGCTACTTAGTATAGCTTATTCCAGAGGTTTGGGTGAGCTTGAGGCTGTTGGCTGTTTGTCATGTCATCATTAACACTTGCCACTCCTCTGTTTATATTTTATTCTGTCTGCATGGTGATCTATGGATACTAAATGTCCACAGGGCACACGTCCTCTCCTGCCATTCCAAACTCCATCTGAGAGCATCTGTGACAGAGTTTATGTAGAGGATGCTCACAGAAGTGGTGCGTCTATGGAAGACACAGGCTGCGGTGATGACCCCGACAGTGAGCAGACAGAGGAGACCTCTGACCATGTCATAGTCAGATCATACAGACAGCTAGTTAACCCTGTACAGACACAGCATGCACGTTCTTCTGGGGAAACTTCTAACCTGCTTGTGTCAGAGCGGCATCCTCACAGCCCGTATTGTAGCCAGAGTCCTATGGAGACTTCTGTCCATTGGGTAAACAAGCAATATATGCATATTCCATTCAACCAGAGGGAAAAGCAGCCATCACAAACTGTTTATGTTACTCTGGACAGCTTTGAACAAGGACAGGATGAGTCAAAACGAACCAAAAGCTGAATCGAGATCATTCAGATGAGGAAGTAAATGCGTTTTTTTGTTATTTTTTAAGCTCTGTCATTTGTTGTTAAAAATGTTGCTTGTTACACATTTGTGCTGTTATAACCAAGTGTGCAATTACCGGTGCTAAAGCTGGGAATGCCCTTTTTACTTTTACTTTTAAATTTTTCATTAAGACCACTGTACATACAGTAAGTCATAAACATGTCTCTTTCAACCAACAAAATTTGGTCTTATGATGGTGTAAAGTATATAATGCATGTTATTCTTCTGGTGCAACCTGTGAATATTTGCTGTTTGATCTTATTTCTGTGCCTCCGTGGCAAAACCTGGCTCAAAATGGTAATCCCGAACATCACCAGAATTTAATCATCTGTTCTTTGTCCCATTACTTCCTCAAAATATCATTAAAATCCATTCATTGCGTTTTTTTTCTCCACTATTTTGTGAACAAACAGATAAAGGTCGGCAATAAAATAACCTCCTCGGCGCAGGTAATAATGTATCCCTTCATTGATCAGGTATTCCGTTTTCCTGTAGAAAGCCTGATGATTGACTTGTCTTTTCTCAGATTGACCAGTAGGCGGCACAATCACACAGTTTTTCCGCTGAACGACATTCATTAACAAGAAGAAAAACTAGCTTGCCAGTTAGCTCTTTAGCTGACGCTAGCTAGCACAATTAACGGATTATTGGTGTTTTGGTAGCATTGTTGGGAGAACAAAGTTTAAGATAACCTTACTATAATTATGGTTGTTTTGTGGTGCTAATATTTAGTTCGTCGGACAGCAACTGTAAATATCTGGCACTCCGCCAGAATGCTGAACGAGTTTAAATTGATGACATCTTTCTTAAATCGGAGCTAAAGGGCCCAGAGATTCGACCGCCTTTAAGAAGGACTATCTAGCCACAGACTAGGTATTAATATTTGTAACAAAAACATTCCTTGAGCATGTCACACACCGGACCCCCTCCTAGATGGCGGAACTGTCCCAGGCGAGGACAACCCGTGGAAGGTAAGAGAAAAGCGAGCACTGTTCAGCCATCATTAAGCAGTATTAGCGCTGTTGCTATGTGTTTGTACACAACCTGTCGTATTGCTGTAATTTTTTGGCATTAAAGCAGTTTCTGCTCTGAGATGAATGACAGTAACAAACTACAATGCGAACATCTGAGGAGTCTGCGTATTTTTATATGGCTAGCAGATAAAATGGTCGAAATTTAAATTGGAGCCTGTTTAGCTAACTTAACATCTGTGGCTAACTGGCTGTGAAACAACATTCTTCTATCCCTCACAGACATTGGTGCAGTTTTCTCCCGATTGTAACAATCTTAATAGGCTTTGCACATAATTAAGACAACTATAACAAAGGTTTAAATCGCTTTATAATTTTAATAGATATGTTTTTCTTCATGTTTTACCCTGAGGGAAGTGAGGCTAGCCTTACTGGTATAGTGTCACGTGTCAAAATATACCGGCGTTCTCAACACTTTTTTTTTTTTTACAGCAAAAATCTAAATTTAATTCACTTTCATTTAATCCACGCCTTTGCAACAATATGAAGTACAGTTATCTAATTTTGCCAGATTGGGAAAATTCCCCTAAATCTAAGCGTTTAATAATCTTAGATTCCGGCGATAGGCAATGTTTACCACTCTTTGACTTGTACAGGCATTCAGATCTCTACAGCATAATAAAGTGATGCTTCATTGATGTAGCTTATAATATTAAAGTGCTGAATAAATATGTAGAAGAAATACAGTGGAAGTATTTGCCTTTAGGACATTATATTAAGCATTTTGAATATGCCAAACTTTTTTATTTTGCCGTGCTTTGGTTTTCAAATGTAACAAAATTTTCCTTTAAATTAATAACCAGAGTTGATGTATGGTGTTGTAGATAAACATTACACTAAATACCATTATATTTCTATTCATAGGTAAATTTCTACCAATGAAAACGATGTTGGGCCCCAGATATGATGATCAGGTTGCAGCAGAGAACAGATTTCACCCCAGCATGCTTTCCAACCTCCTGAAAAGTTTAAAGGTTAGTGACAGTGTAAAGACTGAGGTTCACAGTGACATTTTAAGTAGAAAAGCCTCCACCTCATTGTGTCGTTTGTTTTCATTTGATGAATGTAGGTGAAAATGGGCTTGCTTGTGGATTTGACGAACACTACACGCTTTTATGACAGCAAAGACATCGAAAAAGAAGGCATCAAATACGTGAAGCTTCAGTGTAGAGGGTACATTTACATTGATGTTTTAAGGTGCATGGACCATTTGAATGTCTTCCAATAGCAGTGCCATCCGTTGTTTTAGCCATGGCGAGTGTCCTTCCGCAGATACGACTGCAATGTTCATCAGAATCTGTGGACAATTCATTGAGAGGAATCCTACAGAATTGATAGGTAAGTCTCTTTTTCATTTTTTAGGTGTGGGGCATCTGTTGAATCAGTAATTAAACTTTTTTTCCATTTAAAATTCATGTTGACTGCCAAAGATCAGATCCAATTGTGCTGGTTTCTACAGAAAAGTCCACTGAATTCAACTTGCAAATATCCATTTAAACTCGTACTTTAACTCAAGTTTCCACCAAGGGTAGTTGCCAAAAAAATGCAAATATTCAGTAGAGGGCAAACAATAAAACCTGGCTGCTACAACTCAAGTGCAAGTGCAACCTGTGTTGCAGGGTTAATATTTAAGGGTTAATATTTTGGAGTTGTTCCTGATTTAATTTCTGCTAATTTTTACTTTTCGGCCTCATTTTGAATGATACGTATCCATTTGTCATTTACAATTGGGTTAGCAATATCCATGAAAATTGTAGAAAGCATTATTATAGAATCTTTTTGGTGTTTTGATTAATATGCTTTCATATTTTCATCAGCAGTATGTCATGTGTCCAGTAGAGGGCATACGTTCCCTAAAATTGGAAAAGTAAAATGGAAACAACGTGACCTTTTAATTCAGAGACTCCTTTGTTACCACAACCTCATGCACGATAGGTGAAATGAGCATGTCAAAGTTTTTATTGACTAAATATCAAAGTGAACTTAATAATTCAAATGGCTTTTGATCAGATCCCAGTATATTGTTTTATAACTCGGTGTTTTTTTTTTTTATGTGGGAGTTGTGAAAAACCAACACATGTCTCACTAAATGCCGTGTAGGTGATTTAAAGGTGAAAGGACGAGAGCAGACATCATGCCTAAACTGTGGTAAATTCGCCTTGGGCTGAGACCCAATTCTCATTTTTACCCCATCTAAGCTGAAGGGTTAAATGGTGGGAAAAGGATTGGCCCATCGTTTTAATTTTAGCTTAGCATCATGTAGATGTCTGCACGTGGGCAGAGAACCTCTTTAGTTAGAATAAGCTCAGTATCACATAGCTTATTGCGAATTTTCCAGTATCACCTGCATCCTACTCATATTTGTTTTACATTTCTGATTAGTTAAGCATTATATTGTTTTAGAGCAGAGGCCCTACAGAGCATCTCTGAACTACTATGCCCTATTTTCGATCATCTCTCTTTCTTGTTCATGCTTGTTTGGAAGCATAGCCCACTTTGATATTTGTGCCTGATGGCAGTTCAGAGGGTGGGTTGGTTTGAAGTTGCGGTTTCAGTCTGGTGACACCAGGGTGCTCTCTCATACTTCACTCCAACATCTTCACATCCTGTTCAGAGCTGTTCCCCCTTAACACTGGCAGCCTGGTGTGAGTATCAAAGCGCTCTAACATCACAGCAGACTGTGAATGTCATCTGAGCTGCATCCTGTCTTTAGCCAGCTGGTGATTAGATTTTGTTCTCTCTGTGGAACCTGTGTCCAAATTAGCCAGTTGCGATGGTGAATCTGGACACCTCCCCATCCTTTGACGTTGGTAAAAATTCATCTGTATTTGCTTTGGTGTTGCCAGGCAAACTTCCATTTTTGTTACATTTATCTGCTGTTGTTTCTGATATTACATCTTCGCTCACATTTCAGAACATTTTTTACCCTTTAGATCCTGTTCTGTAGACTCACAGAAGGTCTCCCAGAAGACTAATCTGGTTGGCATGAGGAGAACAAAAACATACTGCTCCTGGAAATGTGTGCAAAAACAGATTTACGTCTGCATGTAGTTGCATTACACGTCCATCATAGCTACCGGTAGCTAAATACAATCTGTAGGGTTTAATATTTTGGATTTTCAGATTTTTAACAGCTGTGTTTTGACTCACTCTCTCTCTCTCTCCCTCTCTCTCTCCCTCTCCCTCTCCCTCTCCCTCTCTCTCTCTCTCTTTCTCTTTCTCTTTCTCTTTCTCTTTCTCTTTCTCTTTCTCTTTCTCGCTCTCTTTCTTTCTCTTTCTCTCTCTCTCTGTCTGTCTCTGTCTCAAAGGTGTTCACTGCACGCATGGCTTCAACCGAACAGGCTTCCTGATATGTGCATACCTTGTTGAAAAAATGGACTGGAGGTATTGATCTGTCGCACTGCTTGTGCTGTATTAAAGTCATCACCTTGCACAAAAACATTTACTCTCGGACACCACACATATTGCCTTAGCATGTCCAGAGAAGGCTGCTGTAGGGGCACATTTAGTCAAAGATCTCGCAGCAGTCTGAGAAAGAATTGCTCACAGCTGTAGACATGAAGGTCCGTTAAACCCTCCCACCACCTACACCATCCTGTTCTATTTTCAGAGGATTTTGCATCACTCATGCTGTTTCATGTGTTTCTTAGTAGATGGATGACCAATACATTTCATTGCGCTGATTGCTGCTGCTGACCTGCTGTTATTCTTGTTTCGTGATTTTTTGTTTTTGTTTTTGGTATTTATATGATTGATAAAATACCGAAAAATAGCCTTCTACATTTTCTTGACGCAAAGTGGGATCTTTTGTTCTCCTTTTCTCCATTGACCCAGACCCCGAAATCTTGAATGGGCTTTAGATCTTTCTCGAAGATTAAATAAATTCCATGACTATGAGCTAAGTTTAGTCTGCCAAGGTGGTTCTGTTTTTTGCTGGTGTTGATCTGATTTTTAGCAAAATAACTTGAAAATGTATCACTGGATTTCAATGAAATTTTCAGGAAATGTTGACCATGGGAAAATTAACAGATGGTTACATTTTTTTGGTGTTCCAGATTACTATCTGGATGTAGGAAATTTTAAGCAATTAAACAACTATAGAAAGACACAAACTCATATTCCAAGTAATTGGAGTACGTATTAGATTTGAGTGTAAATCACAATATGTGGCAAAATGACCTGATTGGCTGAGGTCTGCGCTCTCTGAGTGCTTTTGGAGTCAAAAAATGTTCCTGTTGTTGCCTTGTTCTCAGTCATTAGATCATCACAAGCTTTTTTCAAGATCTGGTTTGTGATTACTTTCTCTCATTAGCGTCGAGGCAGCTGTGGTGGCTTTCAGCCAGGCCCGGACTCCAGGGATCTACAAGGGAGACTACCTCAGAGAGCTTTTCCGTCGTTACGGCGACGAGGAGGACATGCCCCCTCCCCCAGCTCTCCCTGACTGGTGTTTCGATGATGAAGACATCAGCGAAGTGGACGATGACGGAAACGGCGTTGGCCAGGAGTCAGGACCCAGCTCTTCTGGGTCTGCACCTGGCAGGCGTAAGAAGGAGAAGATAAAACTGGTAAGGTTCTGGGAAACAAGGAATAATGAATAAAGTAACAGTTCTAGAGAGTAAATCAAAATATTATCAATGCAAATTATCATTGAATAATTCTGTTGGGTGTGTGTGTGTGTGTGTGTGTGTGTGTGTGTGTGTGTGTGTGTGTGTGTGTGTGTGGGGGGGGGGGGGGGG
>BJFM01002008.1:201747-218509 GCA_016586285.1 Arothron firmamentum | reverse complement strand
AGATATGAATTAATAAAAGACAGTACCAGAATAAGTAAAACAATAATAGTTACCACGATTCAAATGTGCGGTATTCGCTTTTGTACGATCCTCCCTTATTGGGGGAAAAAAGAGATTTTTTTGGAGCCAAGTGTGTCTCATTATATTGTAATTACACCGTTTGTCCTCGATATCAAATTGAATCTGCAGTCGGGTGGCAGAATTGAAAGAAAATAGTCCTCATTGTTATGGTACAAACGTTTGTATAACACCTTTGTCAAAGGCACCACTGATTTGCATCAGATGTTCTGTAGAAAAAAAATCCCTTCGACCTGCCATACCCAAAGTATCTGCTGGTAGGTTCATAATCTTTCATATTAACACTACGTGTAGTTTGGTGTTAATTGTGTGTGGGATGTAAGCATGATGAACGTGTTTACCAAACATTACATTAAATTAACCCCTGGAAAAATTGAGCTTTATGTATATTTAAACATCAAGTTTTTAAAAAAGAAAACATACAGAAAACATGTCCTAATGGAACAAGAGCAATGATCACACCAGATGTATTTCTGTTCTATTTAGCATATATCTTCATACATTAATACTCCTAGTTCTTAAAAAAAAAGAAAAAGTGAGTGCTTCAGTGGTCATCAGTGTTGAGATTCATGCATTAAGCAGACTCAAAGGTCTGAGGAGAATCATTTGAATTACACCCAGTGAAAATTGAAGCAGAGTGACAGGGTGAATGAGGTGGATTCTGAAGAGAGGTCATAAAAGAAGAGAACGTCCACGTTTCACACAGTGACTCAAAGACAATGAAGCATCTGTTTGGAAATAAACAGCTTTATTTTTGTGCTTTACATGTGGGAGTGGGCTTCTTTAACTCCAGTTCAAGTTCAGCCTTCTGTTCTCCCCCCAGGGAGCTATATTCCTTGAAGGCATCAGCGTGAAAGGCGTCACACAGGTCACAACGCAACCCAAACTTGAAGAAATCCAACGGAAATGTCAAGAGATGTCCGAGTGGAACAGGTAAGAGCCTCCCTTTAGCCTCCTCTTCACTGCTCTGGAGAGCTGTGTATTCATATGGAGCATGTGGGTGTGTTTTACTGTTTGGAGTGACTCATGTGTCTATCTTTTTTTTTTTTTTTTTTTGCTATCTTGACATCTTTGGCTAAACCCCGGAATAGATTATTCTTTTCTGGGAGAGACGTGCAACTGTGGCTGTGCTGCTGCACCTTAAAAACAGGGCCGGGATGAAGACGGTACAGGGGAGATAATTACAACTACAATGTAGCCAAGTACTTGACTTTTAAAACCAGCTTATACTTTGATGTTTATGCCTCTGAGTGTGGAGGTTAAATTGGTTGATCTAATAAACAGCTCTTTCCACTTTTGAAATAAGGTGAAGGTGTGTCACTTCTGAGATGCAACGATTTGGCTTTATTAATGGTTTTAAGATCATTGCACAACCTGTCCTCCATCTTTTTTTACACATTTGCCAGAGTCTTCTGTCTTCTTTTTTCTCCCGAATTAAAGCACTGTCACTTTACAGCCTCATCTACTGCAGTACAGTCTGATTTCTCCTGTAGAACTCCTGGATTTATTCATCAGCAAATTTAAGGACCAGCATGATGGGGTCTTCTCCTGTGTTCTTTGTTGTTGCAGCTCGGGTTTTCCTGGTGCTCAGCCTGTATCCATGGACCGACAAAATATCACTTTCCTCGAACATAAATCATACAAAGTCAGCTGGAAGGCCGATGGAACACGGTGGGTCTATTGTTTATCTCAATACAGGGTGTATCTCTCTTTTTGTGTCAGGCCATTTCACAGAGAGGTTAGGAACCATTAGAGACCTGTGTAATGGTTCTCGTTTATGCTGCATTAGAAATCCGGAGCACGATGGCACCATGTAACCAAAAGAATGACTTTGTAGAACTCATCTCTTTACTTTCACCATTCATGATAAATGATCCTGCTATTTTTTCAAAGCTTGTTTCCCAAAAACTATTCAGTAGTAAAAATGGATTTTGGTTATTCCAGTAGTGAGACAGTGTGACTCACACGGTTGCAAATGTGCTTGTGAATATTTAATGACTGCATATTGGTACTTTAATTTCCTGTGAGACTGGAAGGAAAACAGTAGAGTGCGGATTTGGCCAACAAAGCTGCTGCATTTATGTGCTGTCTACCTTTGCAAATGCCAGTACTTTAAAGTTTCCTTCTTGAGTTAATGCAGAGACTGACACTAAGCTCTTCCTCTGCAGCCTTCAGCTTTCTCCCAGAGCTACTTTATGTTTGCTGTCATGAGAATTACAGAGAGAGCTAATGTTTATTATTGTTTTTATTAGGAGGAGTTAAGATACCAGGGATCATTATATATTTTTTTGGTTTGTTTGTGTTTTTAAAGCAATATAAGATTTCATTGGAGGATTTTGTGGAAGATGTATTTGTTGAAAAAAATTGAATCTGCAGATACAGTAGGTGCAACTGTATTAATATTTTCAGGATGTGAGACTTTATCTGGTCTAAATGCGGATCAGTTTTTATAGTGTTGCCATATTTCAGTTAAGAGTCCTCATTGTCTCGGCAAGGAACTCTTGCTTTTTTTTTTTTTGTTACTAGGAAATTTATACTGTTTTTTTTCCTTTTCCGAATGTCTTCACCTCAGCCAGTATGTAATTTTTAAATTAAAAATATTTTTTTTATGGGTTCAAAGTATTGATCTACACTGACACAAGGACAAAATAAATGTTTTATTATTCCTGTCATGAGCGCTTCAAGGCCAACTGCTTACCAAGCAAACATTCTCAGTCCAGAGGGGTTCCACTGTTGATCACTGGTGCTGGGGCCTGATTCCTCCTGAAATCACTATGATTATGATAAAGATAAAGTGGGATGAATTAATCAGATTTAATATTTAGATTGCTTTCGGCCTTTCGGATAAGATTAATGAGCTTTAGCATTTTCAGTTAGATTTGCTAATTGCAATGTTTCCTCTGTGATCCCAATTTGTTATTCCAGACACGCATTTCAGCGAATACAAAGAAATACCTTCCTTCCAGTGGCCTTTTAAGAACTGAAATGGAATTTTAATGGGAAATTTGTCTCCTTAAGGCAGTCTGGGACTGTGTTTTTCCCCCCCTCCTCCTTGCCTGTGGTTCTATGTAAAAAAACACTTCATGTTCCAGCCCTGCACCCTGCTTCCCTTTGTAATGCAATTCATTTTTACTAATTTAGCCTTATAGTGCCTACCATATCTCTAATAAAAAGAGAAAATGGTTGAATGCTTTAATTTTAGACAACAGCTAAATCTTCTGTTTTTGTTCAGTGACAGTGTCTCATGAAGGATTCCTATACAACTTTATTTTGTTTTACCATACAATGCATTTCTTACAACATAAAATTACTTCATAATACTACAAAGCACATAACCTCCATTCTTATTTTACCCACTGATTGAGTCTGTTGTTAATTTGTTTGAAAGAGGTCAGCAAAGTTGCCTATAGAAGCATACCTACGCAGAGATTGGAAGGTCCTAATCTTTTGTTTTGGTAGAGCTTTCTTTTGGACAGATTAGTTTTTGCCTCAGAAAGAGAGCGAAATAATAGCACTGGGATTTTGAATGTTGTTGCTCTGTCTCCAGAAGATCTGGCTTGGAAGATTTTGGCTTGGTTATTACTAACCAAAGTTTTAACTTAAAACTTCCATCCATCACTTCAATTAGGCATTCAAAATCCCGCTAGAGTGAAAAACATTCTGGCTGAAATTACTGTATGGCAGAAGTATAGAAAACAGCTCAGTACAGCACAGATGAGTTTCATGAAGGTTCTTCTTATTTTCAAGTTATAACTATAGGAAAAAGTGCATACTTGAGTATAGATTTAAAAAGGTCGTTGAGCTTTGCAGAGCATGCACAGCTTGGTGGATGACAGTCTACATTTCACTGCAAATTAGCTTATTTGCAAAGCAAATTGCTCTGGTCTACACATATGCTTCTTATACTGTCAGACCAAAGTTTGCAAATGGCTGCAAGAAACTGCTTTTCTCCCTGTAAGAATGTGCTCCACAGTATTGGAGAATTGATCTTTCTGTTTTTGTCTCTTATCTTTGCTTGAAGATCAACATGGGTTTTCTTGGCCCATTGATGTGCCACTAATGATTTGAGAAGCTGTTGGATCAGACCTCCTCTGGAGCTCATCTGCGCTCAGTCCTGCCACAGGTTATAGCAGCGTGTTCCTCATTAGGGTTGAAGTGCTTGGGGATTGGCGATCAGGGTTCAGGCTAAAACTTGAGGCTCACAGCATCAGTCACAGGATTGGAAAGGAATGGTTGCAACTGGGTGGCGGCGATGCACACTTAAATGAGGACATGCTTTGTTAGATTTTATGACGCATCAAAGAAATGGTGTCTGACTTGAGTGAGAAAAGATGAAAATGGTTGGATAAAAAGGAGCACAGTTGGTTGTTACACTACAGTAATCGCAGACTTGGATTAATCTGGCACATACTTGACAGTGCTAGTTGTGGTTAACTGGCCAATTAGGTGGCAGGGAAGTACTTCTCCTAGCATTAGACATGTCCTCATTTCAATGACACCATACCCTTTCTACCTGTATGATTTTTTTCCTTTCCTTTCCTTTGTTAAAGGAGCACAAGAGGATCTCCCAGCTGTGGAAATCATTACAGAGCTTACTAAAGCATTTCCTGTGAACAGTGCTTTCTTTGTGCCCACTCCCATGTTTCCCCCACTCATATTTTCCCACCTCCTTCATACTTTCTGTCTTTCCCTTCAGATACATTTGGGACTTTAAGACCCAAATTTTAAAACACCTACACGAAAATACAAGCTGCACATTATGTGCAGACATCTTGAACACTTGCAGGTTATGTATTACAAATGCAAATACATTCAAAGCAACATTATTTCAAATTATGTGCTTCAAACAGTGTCATTATCTGTGTTCATTTGGAGGCAGAGTAGTGTCTGATCTCTTGGCTACCATGGAAGCATTATGTCCAGCGTTTCACTCTCATACTCCTTTTATGTGAAAATGATCTCTGATTAACTGAAGGGAGTGCCAGCTTCCTACGCTTTCATGCCTGGAGGAACAACAAGCCATGTTTTTCTCCAGCTGATGGTTTTCTTCTCCTCTCCCCACTCATCCTCGATGTTGATATTAAAAGCAGCAGTTTTATTCCCCCCAATACACGAATTTACCTTCTCAACAAAGCTCCTTTGTTCATGTACAATTTTCACAGTTTATTTAGTGAGAGGCTATCAATCTGATGAATCAACAGTGAAAACAAGTTGCCAGTGTATAACACAATTATGGTTTTAGAGCTCATTCTTGTCAGCTGGTGTATTATTCTCCACCCTGCATCAGATTTGGGATCCTGCCAGTCTCTCCATTTGAACCAGCTGGTATTGATGGCAGTTCCATTGCATTGAATCCCTTTGTGATGATGGCAAAGGAATTAAGCAGATTTGAGAAAAGCATCATCTGTGTAAGGGAAGTCATTTTACATTAGCCTTGGTTGAACTACAAAACATTTTAGCCAGTCTTAGGGACTAAAAGTATAGTTCATTTACAAAAAAATTTCATCTTCATTTCAAAGATGAGATTGTAACACTTTTAGTTCTGTTTTATTGCCTATTTGCTATTTGGTTTTAAAGAGCAGAAGAAGCAGCCTACAGTGTTATAGGAGGCTTTATAAAATACATTAAAGAAGTCAACCAGATAGAGCTGTCATGCAAATAGTCTTGGAAAACATCTTTTCATGTATAAAGATCAAAAAAGAAATAAAATAGTTTTTGTCATTTTAATTTAATCAAAGTAAGAGAAACTGCTTAAATATGTGCTTAACACTGCTTTTACATTATATATTTACCTACACTGTAATTCAGAGTATTATGCAGGGAGGGCAGAAATAACCGAAGCACATAGTGACAGATAATGTTTTAGAAAATCCGTATAAATTAAGTGTGTACATAACAGCATTTGGAAGAAGATACTGTATTAGTGACTGCTTTCTGTTGTTTAACTTCAGGACTCTCTTGGAAGACAGTGGCGCCCGTATTGTTGGGTGTGGCCCATCTGTTCTCTTTTCTCTGGTAACCAACAGAAGGGAGGATCAAGGATTTTGCCTTTTTTGTTGCCCTGCTGCTGAAATCACACATAAGGCCTGCCAGCTGAGTGATCGGCAGACTTTGTTGATCAAACAGTGAACAATTGGTGCAGACACTTGACTTTCATCATAGTTCAGGATGAGTGTATTTTGCCACCCCTTGATTTCTTCTGTTTTTTTTAATTTAGTGTATTAAATCAATTAATTATTTGTACAGATTTTTTATTTTACCTAGAATAAACAAAACACTGCTCTGAAATAGTTTAATGGTTTATTATTAACACCATTAGGCTTAAAAATGACAGAGTATTCCTAGCATTGGTTTTAAAATTTTAAATGGTGACAATAATGTAGAGCAAGAATGAGCTCTCTTGAATGAGCTCATTTGTGTGAACGGTTAGGATTATACCCACTTAAAAGACTAATAATGTGGATCAGTAAGGTATATATTGTGCTGTTCTTCTTATGTGCTGCTGGAATTTTTAAATTTACCTGAGGGAGTCATCCCAAAGGGATCAATAAAGTTAAGCCTATGTCTAAGTCTATATGGTGCTCGTATGCCCTACAACATCTGTGTTGCTTCTGATGACATGACAGCTGGCCTCTTAGGATGTAAACACAAGCCCCACTTGTGTATGTTGGGCCCTAATGCCACCCTCATTAAGTCTGAGAGTTTGGCAGAAACATGCATTATTGGCATGCTGTTGTGGTGCTCCTCCTGCTCTGCAGTTCTCAAAGGAGCAGCTAGTGGTCTTGCTGCTGGGTTGTTGCGCTCCTGTGGCGCGCAACCACCTTTCCTGATGTACTGCCCTACCTTCTTCTATCTACTCTACACTTTTGACACTGTGGTGGGGGACACAACAAACCTGGCTATGTCTCGAATTGATGGGCCCTCCTGTGGGAGTTGCACTTGTTGAATAACCTGTGGCCTCAGATGCTGCTATATGCTTCAAACCAAGAATCAACCAGAAAGGATGAGGACAGAGAAATGGTCAATGGCCACTTCCTAAAAAATGTTCTCAAATTAGGGTTGTCTCGCTAATCTCTCCTTTTTTCTTGCTGTCTCCAGAACAGGAAGTTAAAGTGATTTACTATTGTTGTTGCTTCCTACCTGGAGATACTGATTTCCTGGCATTGGGATTGACTTGTTACACTGAAATGATTATATTCCCTTTATTCTTGTTTCTTTTTTATGCGCAGCATAGATACAAGTAGATGTCATACATACACCAATTGAAGTGCAAAATCTTTAAAAGCCCAATGAATTCTATTCAAAAATGCTGTACATTTTCACCAACACTAATTCCTCAGCAGTCACCCAGATTTATCTGGTGTAGTCTATGAATACTGTCAATTAATACATGTCTTACACTTAATTCAATGGAATACATTTGAAATGTACAATAAAATTACCTGTAGGTGTGGTTTTTCTATTAGTGCATTTATTGATCTGCTTTGACTTGACCACTGTAGACCACTGACACAGTCATGAAAAACAATATAAATATGCATTTAAAAGAGGACGCTTTCACTTTAAGTTTAATGTATTGGTAAAATTTGGCCTGGTTATTCATAGGAGTATTTATTGGTCTAGTACCTGCACATATCACTGTGGTATCCTTGTAGTATGCAAGGGAATGTCAAGAATATTTTTTTCTTTTAACTCCAGGCAATTCAGTCTTCTAAGGGATTAATGAGCAGTTATGGGTGGGAAATTAAGCAGACCAGTGATACATTTTCTGGAAGGTCATTACAAGGTGATGTAAGCCTGTCACCTAAACTTTTAATAAACTAATTTTGTTTATTTCAAATTGTTTGATGTAAATTAAAAAATCTCTTTGCTTAATTTATGCAGCCTTAACCATTTAGAGAAAACAATGATTGTATAATAAAGCAGACATTTGAACTGTCCTGCTGCAGATTACCCTGTGAAAGCTTTCATCACTTTAATAGTTTTTTTTTTTTTTTCCCCCCGCAGGTACATGATGCTGATCAATGGAAAAAATGAAGTATTCATGATCGACAGAGACAACTCGGTCTTCCACATAGCCAATCTTGAATTTCCTTTCCGGAAAGACCCAAGCATCCATTTAGCAAATACCCTGTTGGATGGGGTGAGTTACTCTTATTTGGTATCTCTTTTGGAAACTGTATGCTAATTTTTACTTCTTATGGGTTTTGCTTGCCTTCCTGCCTATCTTCACATGGCTCCCATGTTTATCCTCTGATTTATTTATTCTCCAGCCTTAGGTGAAAGAACAAAACTGCCAAAGATCTTTAATAAGATAAATGATCCTCCATGCTCTAAATATTAATTACATACAGTATATGATATGACAGTGTCATTCCTCCTGCATTTGTTTTGCACTCATTTCTGTTAGAAAGCACAGTATGGTTCCTGTGGGGCTGTGACTTATCAGTATCTTTACCAGGCCCAGACTTTTATTGACGTGGTGCTGTATGGATCATGCAGGTTTCTTTACTTTTCAGCACTAGGTGCTGTTGACAGCTGCAATTCATTAAAAAAAAAAAAAAGTTCTCTAAATAAATTCTTGTCATGATAACAACACCTAATTTCTCTAATTAGGATAAAATTAAAGTTTATGCTATAAGGTTTCTTTTGACATGTTAGTTTGTCTCTTGACATTTCAGGCTGTTACTTCAGAGAAGCTGTGCTTGGTCAAACATGAGGCCTGTGTAAGCCCCGCTGTATTGCATGTTTGATATGTTCGTATTTAGCCCCCCCCCAAAAAACAGGTCTTTGCCTGCTTAACCTGTGTTGCTGTATAGAGTTTAAAAGGCTTTATAGCCATTTCCCAAATTAACACACGGTCAATTTCTGGTTTCTTTTAGTCACGTTATCTACTCATCTGCTGCCGTCGTCTATCTTTGCAACAGTTCAGTGCACTGGATGCATGGCAATGACAGCCCCTTGAAATGACTTAATGTCTTTGTTCCACAGACTCCCACAAACAGCTCGGACATTAAATTACCTCACGCCTGACCATATAGTATTTGCTCTGTAATGGTATGTGCTGCATTGTTTCACTCAGTGGTCGGAGCAGCAGATTAAAAAATGTAATTTAAATTCTGAAAAGTATGTATATAGATTTTTATATTGTTGCATTGATGTGCTGCTTTTACTGACTCTAATGCAACCAACACGTGGTACAAGCTCAATGGCACCAAGGTGGTTTATGATGCTGTGCAAACTACATTTAGAAGCCTAATATGACTCCATAATGCTCACATGAGGAAAGTAATCTTGTTATATTGCACAGTCTGTGGCTAGGAGATCCATAATGCATGCCCCTGGACACATTCAGGCAGCAAGAGAGCCACTGTTACATTCAAAACATCTAACCTTCAATTTCCTCTCGAGTAGTATCAGAATATATGAAGTCATTGACAGTTTTGAATAATGTTTACACTCCAATTCAACTACAAGTATATTTAGTCTACACCCCACTTCGTGTTTTGTAATGTCATAAAAAATGTCAGTAAAAGCTCAAGTAGGATCAAGCTCAGCAACATTCTGGATGGATGGAACAGCACATTTCTAGAAATAGAGACCAAAGGGCCCGTGAGAGTTCTGTATGAAGCCACACTGTTAATGAAATAAAGCAATAATCTTCTTCTTCTTCTAGCCACTTTTCCCCCTGAGGGGGTCACGTTAAAGCAATCATCGTCTATTTGTTGTTTTGAGAATATGTATTTCAGTATTTATATGATTTTCTGGTCTTACCCTCAGACAGATTTTCTGTAATTAAGGTAAATTGTGTTTATCTTGCATAACATCAGTTAATAAACACATTTCATATATTGTGATAACTGAGTTTCTATATTTGTTTTCAGGACTGACTTAACTGGCAGCATGATCATTTCAGTCCTACAAGTTTTTCTTTCTTTCTTTTTTTTTTGGCCTCAACGCATATCTTTGTAGTGTCTGTAGGCTCCCATTTTTACCATGAGTTACAAAGGTACAGCATAGGTCTAAATATTTTATGAGCGAAAACAGTATAAAAATAGTTATGTTAATGCAGAGCATGAGTTGCAACCAAGCTTTCATATGCACTACAGGAGTGTCGGGAATGTTTGGACCCTGCCATTGCTACAGTCCGGATTCTGTAAAAATTAATCACGTGTGTTGGGTGTCCTGCACTATCATTGCATCTGACTCCCAACTTCCATCTTGCATACTGTATGCATAGGGCTATTTCTGCTTCATGTCCTACACCCACGAACCTCAAGCGCACACGTCCCTCCTAATTCTTTGCTGTCCTCCTCATTGCTGTAGGCAGCTCCCTCTGAACATTTGATTCTCTTGACAGCAGTCAACTTTTTTTTGTCTAGCTGTATAGCAACTTTTAAGGAAGACTATTTTTCTCTGTGTGCTCTGACATTTAGACTCCCAAGATTATAAAGATTTTCTCACCTCTATTCTGTCCATCATTCCGTCTTTGTGACTGTTATTTTTTTTCCATTTTTTCTGAACCATATTTTTTTTTTCTACAGGAGATGATCATCGACAAGGTGAATGGTCAGCCTGTCCCACGCTACTTGATATACGACATCATTAAATTTAATGTGAGTAGCCCTACCTATGAATGTATTGTCTCTCTCCAGGCTATACTTTTGATATCATTTATATTAAATCAGTGCCATAGTGAACCAGGTCACAGTCTGGTTACGCTCACTCAGCATTGATTTTGCACAAGGACATTGGAAGTTTTGAGATTCATTCAAGATTTATATTAATTTATCACCAAAACAGCATGGCTGTAAGTAGGGGGGGGGGGGGCAACAACATAGAATGGAGTTGTTTAGTGACAAATCTTTGAATCACATTTTTGCTTGAGTGCTTCCAAGACTACACTAAATCATGTTTAGCAACAATCTTTACCCTGCCTCTGTAGAGATTGCAGAGGAATGACAGCCACTGTCAACATGAATGCAAGAGGAAAAGAAACTAGACTGCTGTGTCTGGCCAAGCAGACTGTCACATACTAGACTTAAGGACCAGTTGCATCTGACCCATGTGCTATATTACTGAAAATGTTAAGCATATAATTACTTGGTTAATCGCATTCTTTTATGTCGCCTTGCCAGAGCCATAACCTCAGCTGTTGGTCACTCTGATGAGTACAATTTCAAGCTCGCATTTTTCATAACAAAAGCTTGAAGTTAATATTTTAAGGCTTTTATCCTGTACACAACGCATCTGTAAATGAAGTTGCAACTAAGCCTAGAATGTGCTCTTGGCAAGTCTTAGCTATGTCCTTTCTCAAGATTGGATGAATATCTCAGGCTTTGTTGGAATTTTTATAGATATTTTGTTTCTCTTTATGCTCCTTTTTCATCATCAGTGAGAACATGATCACAAACAAGCAGTTCAGTAAGGTCTCCAGCGATGGAGGCTTTTTATTTGTGAGCTGGTGCAGGGCTTAGTAGCACCACATGACTCCCCCTGAACCACGACCAAAATGCAGTAGTATTGATTGTAGTTGACTATTATTAGACTTATTATCTGGGGTGTGCTCAACCAAGCCTCCCGCCTTAAGCTTTAGATGGAGGTAAGTCACAGCACACCAGGAAGTAAAAACACACCATCTGCCAGACCCAAGCCTGATTTTTAAGTTGTTTCAAAGTCAGGTAAATCACAGTGCTGAGATTTTTTTTAATGAGACATCTGTCTCCTCTTGCCACAAAAGCTAATTTAGCCGCATAGCTGATCTGAAATACTATCCTTTGTCTTGAGCATTTTTTTTTTTTTTTGGTCAGGTTGTCATAGTCAAGACTTCTGTGTGCCTATTTATTTAATTGGTTGAGTTATTTTAGATTGCTTTTTCTTTCCTATTAGAAAGCTTATTAAGCATTCTGTGCTCCTCTATGATAGACACATTGTGACAGAAAAAAATCGATTAATATAGAATTTCTGATTTTTTTTTTATATTGAATATCCTCATTTGTAAGCTGTTGTAGAAACCTAAGTTCTTGTCAATTTAGCTGTCAAAATAATGTTATTGGCAGAATTGGTTACAAAATCAGATAAAGTCTGAATGTAAAGGAGTACTGTTGTTGCTAAAAGCATATATTTGTACCTTACAGAAATTAGGTCCCTTAATTTCAAGTGAGACGTTTGACTGCTGGTGTAGTTTGTAACTCCTGACGTTCAACAACATGCCAACACTCTTTCTGTAGTCACCTCCCAGCTGCTGGCTGTCAACATGTACATGTGAAATACTCAACAGACTACATTATTGATGTCTTCATTACTACATGTAGTAACAGTGCGGTGTAAGAGGGTGTGGCTTAATTTTTAATTTAAGTTGAGTTCCTATTTACAGTAAAGGAGTATTTGAGGAGTGTGACATAGCTTTTCTCACTTGTGTTACAGATGCTGATGCCTGCTGGTGTTAATCAAACCTCTCACTCTTTTTTGTTGTGAATAAATTCAGAGAACGAGCTAGAAACTGCAGTCAAACCAAGATCTCCACTTTTATTTTAATACCAACAGAAGAATGGATGCTAAAAAGGAGGCCCTTATGATGAAATAACACACAGCACTTTGCAGTGATACCTATAATCCCTAGTTTTAAAAAAGTAGGTTTCTGATGGTATATATGACACGTGTTCAGTCAGTTAAAAAACAGTTAAAATTACTTAATAATACCATTTGTGTTTGTTCACCCTTAGGTAGGAGCTAAATTAATACCCCATAGGGGCATTCCAACTGTTTTCCTTAGTACCAGCGTGCAGGGGAATGGTTGTAGTTCTTCACACGAGAAAAAGCTAATCGAGCTACTTAGGTCTGGCAAATCCAATAATTTTGACAGGGTTTCATACATCAACATCAGCCTTTAACGTGATGATTGTCAGCCAAGTCTTGCTGTTTGGGAAATTTGTGCACATTGAGAATGTAGTACTAACATAACGGAGTGATAATTACATTTACATTTCAACACCCCTATTTCTTACCATATTAAGATGTGGTGTCCATGGTGATAAATAGGGAGGGTAGACCAGATGTCTATGACATTTTAATTTAAATCTTCATGTTTTCAGGGTTTTCTTTAGTGAAAGAGACAGTCTTTGATTTAATCAGAGTTTTTGTTTGTGGGCTCAAATTAAGTTACACTGTCTGTTGGGTCTGTTAGTGATGGAGAGAATATAAATACATGGCAGAGAGATAGAGGGTGCAAAACTAGCAAAGAGGATTCAGTGTTCAGTGACACAGAACAAAACATTTTCCTGTTGAGCTTTACTATGCCTTTGAATTACTACTTAATTTATTTCTCTGTCTTAGAGCCCGACTGTACTGCAAAGACAACAGATAAATGAGGTTTGTTCAGCCTGTGGTACTTTATACAGCCTACCACCTCAAAGGTTTGAAGACACCAATTCGGATCTTGTTAAGTCAGAGATCACCTAATTAAGACCCCAGCACGGGGTCACAGTCGGGATTATGGTAATGTTGGAAAATGTGGAGGCTCTCCTGGGACTGTTTTAAATCTGCTTGCATTAGTTAAATCCAAGTTAGAGTAAAAAATGTATTCTGTCTGCTGTCAAATGTCTGCCAAAAAGCTTTGTAGAAAGGCTGGTATGTAAGACTGAGATGAAGGAACAGAGTAGAATGGACTGACACGGCCTTTAGACAGATCCCAGCAGGAGCACATGCAGATTTTATTTTCTAAGACACGTTATTTATCTGCTTGTTTCCTCAAAAGGGTCTTTAGAGCTCATCAGCCAACACCCTCAATGCTATCCCAGTGAGAGTTCCACTTCATAAGCTTTTGATGTCTGATTTTTCCAACAGTAATATTCTTACCCTGGGTATGATGCCATTTATTCTAAACTATTAAAGAAAGGAGTGTTTTCAAAGTATTCCTTGCACAGCCAGCTTTATGTTATGTTTTGAGTCAATCCTCCAGCCCCTCAAGCCTCTCAGTGAAAAAAGCTTTAGTTTTGCTTCTGCTGTTCTTCCTTGGTTAACATTTAATGTGTGTTTATATATAGATTCTGTATGCTTTAAGATGATTCTGCCCATGAAAATGGCTAGGCAATTCAGTGAATTCAACACTGTCAGACTCTATGATTCATGGAGTATAACCTATAGAATGGTTTATTTATTTTTAATGATAATACAAAATTATTGGCTTATGTTGTTTTTTTTCCTTCCCCTGAAGAATTTCTGTCATTTTCAAGGGAGTTCGTAGTTAAAAGGATTTATTTATTTTACAATAAAGGATGTTTGCTATAGCTAGAGAGCAAAAAAGTAATATTTGCATCTGTATGCTACCCTAGCTTCAGGGTTAACCCACCTCACCATTTGGTCTTGACATGAAAATGTTTGTCTTGCAATACCCTGATGAAATAATATCTTTACCGCTAAACTTCAGTTTGCTTCTCTTTGCTGCAAGTACTGCCTCTTCGGTCAGATACTGCCCACACAGGCATTACAAACTGCCCTGTCAATTAAAGGGCATGTGCCAGATCATTACAGAACCGTATTCAGTTTAGTGCAACCTTTAATCGGATTAGAATTTCATTCAAATAAATGTGTGGAATTTAAATTATTGTTATAATGTTAAATGTAAATATATTATATTCCTCTTTTTCATATCGACTGCATGCACAGGGAGAGTTCACTCTTTGATTAATGTAAATTACTCAATAAAATTCTCTATCGACTTGCTCTTCTGTTGATCACACATGGAGAGCGCATTGAATCACCCACTCTTACATCTTCGTCATGACACGGTTATCAGGTGGTGCCAACTGTGTGGGATATGGTACCACCTGTTACACCAGTAACCTGTACTGGAAATTTTATGCTCTCTTAGAAAATCAGTTCTTGGTGAATGTTTCTTGTTTTTCCGCTGCTACTGTTTGTGCAGCAGATGCAGGTATCATATTGGGCAATCAGTATATTATATACACATATTTTTTTTATTATTCTCAAAATGTATATTAACATTATATTAAATATTTATTATATTGAAGGTATAATGTGTATATTATATTAAATGTATATTAACATTACAATGTTTCCTAATGGTTAAATATGAGCTCGCCGCAGTGTGTACATCATTTTCTTACATGTATGTTTATACAGCTTTGTGTTTTTGTGTATTTTTGCAGACGCAACCTGTAGGCCAGTGTAATTTTAAAATACGTCTGGTGTGCATACAAAAAGAGATCATTTCTCCCCGAATGGAAAAGATGAAGACTGGACAGATCGACAAAACCAAGGAGCCCTTCAGCGTCCGACATAAATCTTTCTTTGACATTCAAGCATCCCGCAAGGTAAAATGAACAGTGTCCTTGTGATTCTTTCAATAATCTGTTTAACCCTCTTTTACAGATAACAATTCAATTTAAACTTTTCTGTTTTTAATGCATAGTGGTACTGATGTAGATAGTCTAAATGTGAAACTACTTACCTCTCAGGAGTGTAATTTCTTTCAAGGCCACACTGTAGCTCTTTTCAAAAATGAAAGTGTGTTTTAAGAAGCCACCATAGGTTCTTGTATGCAGAGCAGCTGTAGGAATTCATGTGTGCTTGTATTAATTAAAACTATAGGAAACACATTCACCTGCCTACTATCATTACCTGCTTACTATCAATTTGAAAGTTGGCCTTGTATGCTTACACTTATTCCTCCCTAATCTAGCCAGTTCATTATTAAACTCAGAATTTTAATCTCTTGAAATAATAAAAAGAGTTCTTGAGGAATCTGCTGATAGTTATTTCCCTTGATCGAAACAGAAACCTGTGAACCCCTACATGGTAACAACTGTATTTTCTTTTTAATCTGATAAAACTGAATCTCAATCTGGGGTTATAACCACCAGTTACTGCTTGATGGGTAGTAGCTATATACGTAAGAAGCTATGTGGCATTCGATGAATGATTGATCATGTTTATGCCCTGAGCCTTGACCATTAGACTGATGTCAGCACCTTCATTAGTATCTAGTTTTATTTTGCCTATATGAATCCATCCAGAAGTACAAATGGGTAGATCTAAGGAGGAGTATAATCATGAAGTTTGGCAATAACCAGAATTTTATGTGACAAATAAATAATCACCTTTCAGCTATGTTTCTGTTTGCACACAGAAGACAATACTGCTTTTATCCTCAAAATAACTGCTGACCTTTAATCAGCGTCTTGAACTTTTGCTTAAATACCAAGTCTGTGTAAGGTTGGAGCACAACTATTTTGTTCTACTCAATATCACATATTATGTACATTTCTTTGCCAGTAGTGATCTTGGAGTGTGGTCTGTATTCAGTTTCCCAGGATGCATTTCTGGGTCACCTCCAGTCTTATTCCTGGCTCCTTTATCAATCCTGACTGTCCCACCCTTGAGGGAGCATGTTAATGAAGATGTTGTAGAAATGAAGTCACTCCAATTCTGTCGGATTTCTGACTGCTTTATTGTGTTGTTCTGTGACCATCTGCTCCTCAGACAGTTATAGCTCTGTTATATGAGATATTAAAAGAGGGGGCGGGGGTCTTGGTCATTAATTCAAAGCACAGTCCTCCACTTCATTGCATGTTGACCAGAAATTCCTTTCAGGGTTATTTCCTCACAGTCTTGAATTGTGTGATAGCTTTTGTACATCAGTAATCAGCCCCCCTAACCCTAA
>BJFM01002008.1:142148-201722 GCA_016586285.1 Arothron firmamentum | reverse complement strand
CCCCCCCCCCCCCCCCCTGTCTTGAACACTTAAAAATTCATGCTGCCATTTCTTACCAGTCGAGAGCATTTGCTCCCTTAACTCAACCATTTACACTACAAAGGCCCATTGTATGACACAGAACTTTAGCATTCTGACAACTAGAAATGTGGAATTTCCCAAATGCATAGTTTGGACAGGAACAATATATTGTGTGGAAAAAATAATTCTGCTCTTTGAGCAGAATTATTCAGGTCAAACAGAGCCATAGAGGAGCCTGGTGTCTGGTTCATATTATTAACATGTACTCGAAGCTTTCTGTTTCTATATCTTGTGCTCATTCACCTGGTGCTTCACATATACTTTACATATACTGTATACCGGCTCCAACGCAAATCTGCTTGGGAGATGTTTAAGCAGATTTCCTTTATGTATGAACCATTAATCATAACCTTTGCATTTTCTCGTCAGCAACCTTAAGAGTTAAAATTAAACAGTTGCCTTTTAACATACGTTTTCTTTTAGTTATAACGCAGTACATGTGGTAATTATTCTATGTAAAATAGAACAGAACAGTCTTTATTGTCATTGTACAATCGATTGCGGTAAGTGGGTGGAATAATCTCTTTCTTTCTTTTTAGTGGAAATCAAACTGAGACTGGAACACCATTTTCTTGGTCACTAAATGATCTCCACAGTTCACTGACAGTCCACTTCGAATCCACAAAGGTTGAGATTTAGAGCTTCTGAAATTATAAAAACATTGGCATAAAACTAACATTAAGTGGTGCACCACACTTTAGACCTTCACAAACACATTTCAGCAAACTGAAAAGGGTTTCAGCCTCGTTTAATGCGTTTTCCAGCACAGGATCAGTTTTATTTTCCTCCATAGATGGTTGCTCTAATGCTGAGGTTCTTCTTAAATTATATTGGTCTATCAGCCACAAATCTTTAAAAACACTTTGTCATACCTTTCTCCATTTTAGCACTGGTTTTTAAAAGATGTACAAATTAAACCTTAAGGGAATATTTTGCTTTGACAATTTGAATATGCCCCTCTTAGTTCTCAGTTAGTAATCAGCTGTTTTACAATTAATGTTTAGGAGTCGAGATCGGATTTTGACTCCTAAAGACGACTCTAATAAACCAAAGTCAAGAATTTTTTCTCCTGTTGTGGTGAAGAGCAGCAGCCAGGCCCTGATGGATTCCCTGTTGATGCCTCTTCACACTGACTCTGTCTGCTGTCTGTATGAACATGTCTGGATGTGTGGGCTGCGCTCGGCACCGGTGTGCATTTATTACCACTACTTTATCCTTCCTCAACTTTGCTATAACTGGTACCCTTTTACCTTTTAGAATGAATATGTTTCATGTGCTATTCAAATATAAAATATATATGCTATATAAATAATTACTTTTAGAATATTTTGTGTAGATTGTCTCACATTCTATTAACATTAAATCTGCAAAACACGGCTAAAATGGGCAAACATTGTACACCTGTCTCAGTAATATTGAGATCCATATAGGATCCACACACAGATTCAGAACTGATGTTGACATGCAACATAATAACTCATTGAGTCTGATTTTTCATTATTTGACCTTTACAAATCCTCTTTGAATGTGTTTTTGAGGTGGCTGGTTTTATGATAGCTGAACATGAAATGGAAATCAATATCTGAATGAAATGCTTGACCCATGGGTAACCCAACGCCAAAAGGTCATTTTAAATTAGATCGCACTCACAGTGGAATGGTTCCATAGTACTTGTGAATTATTAGAACTGATCTGATTAACAGTATTTTAACTACCCTCTATTCCCAATCTGAAAACATTTGCTAATTTCACAGTGGGAATTATGCCAGTATATTTTGTGTTCTGATTGGAATATCAGTCTATACTCTTTGCCTTTGATTCAGTCCCCATACCAGCTTACGCTCCTCAGAGTTTAAGCATACAGCAACGTCAAAAATTTTTAACATAAGGGAAAAATGTCTCAGTGTTATGAACATATTCATTTTTCCATTTTTCTGTGTGCTGTTTTTGCTACTGTTTCTTGGAAAACATTTATTTTACATTTGCTGAGTGTTCCTCATTAGGGCAAGTTTAAGAAAAAAGAGGCAATAATTATCTGGCAGGCAGAGTATTAGTCTCAGGTCTCGGGGGGGTGGGGAGTCCTCAAGAAAATACAGTATTGGCATTCATATGCACAAGAAGTCCGACTCCAACAATATCTTCTGCTTCATTCCTTGCAATGTTTACCACGAAAGCAGGGTTGCTACCCTCCTTGACGCATTATGGCTTCAAGGAGCTTCCTTACTGTAGGAGGATGTGTGAGTGGAAGTCTTCTCACTGCTCATCCAAGGTTCACTGTACTCGACATAGGTGGTGGGTGGGTGTGCTAAGATGGCAAGAGAACTGAAATGGAACTCCCAGAACTTACCGCCTACACGCCATTCCCCTATGAAGGCATCGGTTCTTTTAAGTCTGGCTGCATCCCATCATGTCAGCACGGTTGTCAAGCTTTGTGTCATCCTCCCTGACTCATTCATTATGCTGAAGAGCACTATATTTTGTGCTGCTTTCTTTGCAGATTCAGCAAAAAGAGGTCTGTTGCTGTAGATAAATGCATATAGCACCCCTTGGCCTCTCAGTAAAATCAGCTTTGAGAAATAGTTATAACCAGTGGTAACCAACTAGAAAACATTGTTTTTAAATTACCTTAATTGTTCCTTTTCAAAGGAACACCAACAGTCTCTACCATTCCTTTCCATCAAAGAATACAGTGCAGTTCTTGGTTAATAGAATGATGTGGTCCTTCTAGCATGTGAAAAATCAATTCAGTGGTGGCAAATATATATAATTTAATTAATTTAATATTAAATTAATATATCATTTAAATAGATTTTCCCACCAAATTAGATCCAGCTGTCAGCCTCACTGCTTTTATGTCTCCACTTTGGGGCACATGTCACTGATCAAGGGACTTACTCAGAAGATTAAGTGGCCAAAGCAGAGAAAGCAGTGCACGTTCTCTGCAAGTCTATGGCTAAAGCGCACACATTTGTTGTGTGAAAAGCACTATAATGGAGAAAAGCTGTGTCTACACTGCCATTCAGCACACAAGGTAATAAAGAGGGATTTCAAGGTTGTGCGTCAGCTGTATGCTAAGCCCCATCTAGGGTTTGTGTGTGTTTATGTTGCTCAACGTTTACTTCACACGCTGGTCCTTGCAATGTCCTCTAACTTGGCATTATTTGTTATCTGACCGACCTGATAATATAATTATAGCTAATAATGTTCACAGTGGAATCATGCTGAGAGTCTTTGTCCCTGTGATTCACAGCCTATTTAGTTCAGTAAGGCATGATACATTCTGAAAAGGCACAGCCTTGGCGCAGCCCTGCAAAATGGCTACACAGCTACATCAACATCCTCACTTTGTCAGGGTAACACAGTGGAACTCCCCAATAACTTAAATGAAAGTAAACTCAAAAATACACCGCTTAGTAAAGCAAATACAAAATATGTAAAAAGCAAATGGCAGCTGCAAATTGCTTTGGTCGCTGATGTTGTCTTGGTCATGTAACACAAAAGACTAGTAATTTTCTGTAGCACATTCATTGGACCACAACATGTCTCACAACTGCCCTTTAGTCACCCTTGTTGTAATATTTAATGTGAAATGTGCTTAATTTAAAACCTCTTGCTTGTTTTTGACAGATTACACATAATGGACATATTCGTATTTCTCAGGTGAACTAACAACTCCATCTTTTCAAAGATGTTTTTCATAGGACTAAATGCCTCCTCAGTGGCCTCCTGCTGAGCAGCTGTGACACACTACTTGGTGAATAGTGCTGGATAGAATGTGCAAATAATGGTCTGTTCCACAGCAGAGCAGAGCAGTTTTATTTTAAGTTCAAATGTAGTTCCATTTTATTACATGCTTTCTTGTATTTGTGAAAAGGCTCTGAATTGGTTAGCAGCGTGCAACAACAGGACAGATGATGTAATCTGTCATTCCTTGTGCTGTGACTCTTCCTTGACTCTCATTGTTGGTGACAGCGTCTTTATCTGCGGAGCATTTTGCTATCTCCCAGTCAGCAGGCACTTGCCATGTCCACGTCTGCTCAAGATGAAATCTCTGAAATGCGGCACATTGTATAAAGACGCATAAGCGTTGTCAAAGTCCCCATGACATCGAGAGTGAAATATTTATTTCTCAGTTAAAACTAATATTTCTTACTTTTCTTTCAACTTATTGTTTGATAAGGTGTTCCTTGGTTGGCTTCACTCAGCTAGGTGATCATTGTAAACAGTGCTGCTTAAAGAGTCAATGAAGTGTGATGGAAATCTCACTAAATTGATTATTGAATTACCAAATTACAAAAAGTCCCCCTATTTTCAAACACTTCTTCTTTTTAATAGCATTAATGTGCAAAGGAGGATGGAAAAGTGTTGTCAGATAAGTTCCTTCATCTTTTAACAATATAAAAAAACATGCAAGGAGCAAAAATTAACTGCCTAAACACCCTGTTTGAACATTCTTTTCTGATTTGGCTTTTTGTTATTACAACAACATTGCCCATACAACCATAGTCCAACAAAACATAGTGAATATTCATTTGGATATTTAGATGAAAACTGTTGGTCCTGGCTTCTTTCTAAAGATAACAGCACCCAGATGATGTAATATTGTAACTCTAAAAGCAGCTTCAGCAAGTAAATCTAAAGCTATTTGTTCATCAGCAGACGCCACAGATCTCCTCAGTAATGGATTTCCTGTCAGCAGACGGGCATGAGATGTTTTTAGTCTCCATCCAGTAATGCCTACTGGCTCCTGAGTCTGGTCCAGATATCAACATTCACTGTACTTCAAGTAAGTGAGTCTGTTGAGAAGCAATTTTCTGAGAGGAGAGACAAACGTTTTAAAATTTGATATGAAATTGATATCCATAAAACACGGTTTTATGAAACCAACTGTGACACATAAAAATGTCACCAACTTTTTTATATCATTGCTTTAATTGAGATCTTATATAGGGTTGCCAGAAGAGACAAGTTGCTGTAAAATGCAATTTGAAGCAACTTTTTGTAACGTCCTGTGTGGCACAGTTTGTCCTTTTTTCTCTCCACGCATCCTGCATATGATACTTGATATTCACTGCAGTGTGCTAATGCATTTTATTGAGCAAGGACATTTCCTGCTTCCCTAAAGATATTTACCCTCTACACAAATATACAGAATATCTTCTCTTACAACTTTTTTTTGTTTGTTTGTTTGTTTTACACAGAGGCTTGCAAAAAGCATCCAAGATGTATTTAAAAGAAAAATAATCAGGACTGCCGCTAGCTCAAGGCAGAACATTTTCAATTATATTAATCTTCGCAGGTGATTGATTTAATCAAAACTAATAAGTTGCTAAAGCAGCCAAAACACTTTGAGTTGAAAATTTAGGGGGTCATTTACACCTCATTCTAACATGACCTTTTCACCCGTCTGATCACAGGTAGTCAGGACACAACAGTATGTGATTTGTGTAGATAAAGCATTTTAATGCTGTCACGTTACCTCTAGCCTTTGTTTTGCAGCAAACAGTGAAGTACCTTGATAAATCATAATTTGGGACCTTTTTTCTCATCCCTAACAAACAATATTATGACAGTCTCTTTAACTATGGTCGCTGATAGGCTTTAAATATTCCACTTATTATCCATGTATTTTCTTATTTAAAAAATTAAATCCAGAACATCAGAGAAATGAGTAAAAGGCTTGTCTTTTGTTCTTTTATTTTCTTATTCTTTTATTTTCTTATACTTTTATTTGCGCTATATGAAAACATTCATATCAAGATAAAATGATGATTATTATTTCAAATGACTCATTAGTTCTTATAAATATATGAATCTGGGCTGTTAATGTGCCTAGTAATGTAGAACAAGGGCATCAGTTGCACATTATGACTGCTTCATCTCCTGGGCATTCGTATTAAAATGACGGCGGCTCTTTTTCTCAGCTGTGGCAGACGGTGTAAATGTAGATCTGATATCCCCTCCTCTGAGTCATTAGGGACGTAATGATATGCTTCTATTTCAGTCCTAAACATGGGCTGTCATATTACAGTTATTGATCTCATAGTCATGCGTTATCTATGATCCATTTTATTGCCTAGGTTCAGGATAGGTCAGATGTTCAAGTTGCATGTCTTTAGATACTTGGTTTTAGTCCTGCCCTTCATTATAGTACTTTGCCAACTCTGCAAAACACTTTAAAAATATGAATAAGGTCAAATGGATTTAATTCCCAGTATCGATCACATGGTCTGTTCAGAGTTTTATTTTCATTCTTTAAAATCTTCATGACTAATGAAGTAAACACATTATTTTTTCTACATATAGCAGAAGAAATCCACAGAAAGGAGGAAAAGACTTGTGCCTCACTGTTATTTGAAATTGTAGGAATTGGTTTGATGGTTGTTTGCCTGAATGTGTTGTTTGGCATGTTGGAATTACTGGGATTTTCTGGTACAGATCTGGAAACGTAACATTGTATTTTTGCTTTTGTCAACAGCAGGTAGTCATAAAACATTATCTCAGACTTTATTTTAGCTTGCATACTTTTAAGCTACAGCAAACTGGAGTTAGTTCAGTAATCATAGGTGATTGTGAAGATGTCTACTGTTGTGTACTGTACTGAAAACATACAGGACTTCATTGTGAATTATGTGACCAACCAGGAACAATCACACTGTCATTAGAACGCCCTTAGGAAGAATGAATAATTTTAAGGTGTTTTTACTACAAACTCTAAGCTACCCATTCGGCCATCTATGAGATTTTGCCTAATCAGATGGTGTTTTAAGTGTGTCACCATCTCTGTGTTTCAGCTTTTGGAAGGCAGCTTCACTTCCCAGGTCAGTCATGAAGTGGATGGACTCATCTTTCAGCCATGTGGGGTAAGATAGCATCCATGTTGTCTACAAGTGTACAGTGGATAAAATTTGAAGGAGACGGGTTTAAACGCTCTCCCTCTCCTTGTATCTCTCTCTCCCTCTCTCTCTCCCTCTCCCCCCCCTCTCTCTCTCTCCCTCTCCTCTCTCTCTCTCTCTCTCCCTCTCCCTCTCCTCTCTCTCCCTCTCTCTCTCTCTCTCTCTCTCCCTCTCTGTCTCTCTCTCTCTCTCTCTCTCTCTCTCTCTGCTCTTTCTTTTAGGACTTTACTCATTTACGTTCACAGGATTTCCATTTCTGATTTATATTTAAAGGAAATGACTTAAATTGCCTCAAGTATGCTGTGATTATCAATTCATCATGCTATTGTACAATGTCGAAGCAGTTCTCGATACAAGACTATTTTTGCTTCTAAATTATATTCCAGATACATGCCTGAGGGAAATGGTTGCGTTTTGGAGTGCTGAGGTTCCTGCTTGTCTTTCAACTAGCCATTGATTTGAGAGCATTGTTTCCCCTGCAGCCTCACTGAATTTGATGAATCCTGAGCAACACAGAAAAGGCGTTGAAAACACTCGTAGCCCTTTGAATAAAAGGCTGCATGAGGCTATTATTGACCTGGCTGAAGAACGTTGGCAGTTGAAAAAGTGAGCTCCATTCTATAAGTGGAACTTAATTTGTCGTCAATCAGAAACAAACTGGCAATCCCTGTGTTTAGAAGGTAACAAATCTCTGATGTACTATATAGCCATTCAACATGTCACTAGTTTGATCATTTGGTTGCTGGTCGCTGGTTGGTTTTACTTCTCTTTCTGTGATTATTTATTTCACCTTATTGACATAATGAAATGGCCACAAGCTGATAATTATGCTTAACTGATGGCAGTGGTTACAACTTTGCATCCTTTAAGGAAATTACAGCTTCATCAGCAGATTGTGAGTGGATTCATCTGGACTATGCCTTCAATCTTGAGTTCTCAAGTTCCTGAGGAGCTTTATGGTTTCATCATTTCATGTGTAGCTTTTTCCAGTGTTCAGTCTGAGCTATGCTAAAACTGCAGTTGCTTGTGGGAGTTAGAAAGTCTTACATTGCACTTTTGTGAATAACTTTGGCTCTGTTACTTTCTTTTGTTGATGAAAATTTTTCGGCGACAACTGCAAAGTCAGCCATAGCCACAGCGGTAGTCCCAGTTTTCACAGCGTTTTTATTTTGTCATTATTAATATATAGTGATTTTTAATAGAGAGCAATAACTTACATATTTGCCCAATATTGGATCAATTGGAAAATCAGGTACTAATGTAGTAATACAGTATAAATGTATTATAATAAAATGTTCATGCATATTTCCAATGACATCAGCTATTGATTCTAGTGATTTGTTGGGACATTAATGCTCTTCTGCATTGATTTCGATTCCTATATTTATCCACTTTCAAATTTTCTTTCATTTATCCTCTTAAATGCACAACTCAAAACAACAAATTCAATGCAGTGGAAATTTAGGAAAATAAATTTCCTCCGTCAGAAATGGGATCTAGATTGCACAGTCAGGTTTAAAGGTTTCACACCACCAGCTGTTGTTTTAGATGCACAGCCAGTTATTGACAAGACAAATAACAGTAATGAAAAGAGTGAGTGCAACTGGCAGCAGTTTCTCATTTAGGGCCGCAGTCGAAGGTCGCTTATTTATTCAATTGGATTCTTAGGATTCACTCACATTAAGGTTTCAATTTCCCCTCAAATTCTGGGTTTGGAACAAGTATTTCTCAAGTGTGCTGTGTAAACTTTAACTGCAAGGCACACATTCATACTTTAATATGTAAATCATTTCTTTTGCTATTAATTGCAAAGGTGTTTGATGATGAGATGCATGAATTTCACTACACACTTAGTGTGAGTTAAAGTGCACCAAGTCATTTCACACAAAGTTGTTTTGATGCCTATTGTGCAAATAATAGTGGTATCGCATAACCATCCAATCCACACCCACATTTTTTCAGATGAAAAGATGTTTTTTCAAAGAGACGTTCTTTTGTTGTTTTCTAGCTAACTGTGCTGAATAGGTTTTATGGAGTTTGCTGGGTTCAAAGACACATGAAGGCCATTGCCCACACAGGCTGAATGATACATCACACTCCTGTTTCCTTCAATTTAACGTCTTAAACGTTAGAAATCACTTCATAGCTTCTCTGCATGTGTTGCTTTATGGCTTCTCAGATATAATGTTATAGTTGAAAGTGTCTCCCTATACCATCCCTTGGTGTTAAATACTTTCAGAACTTTATCATCTACCACAGGTATTGGTGGTCCTTTAATACTGTAGTTAATTAATGTGTAATATCAAGTAATCCACATGACATAGTCCTTGAAAAAGCCCAGAAGTAGGAGGTTGTTCGGGCAGTGGTGTGCTGTCTTGTCTCAGGGGCATTCATGGGCAGAGCCTGCAGTCCTTAATTTAGTCATGAGCAATGACAACGCAGGTTCTCCTGAGGAATCCTGTCTTCTTCTCCACACATTTCCTCCTGTTACCGGGCAAACTGACAGTGACGGAGGCTGATCATCTGGTCCCGCCTCCACTTGCCATGCCTCCCCAGGTCTCATGTTAGAGAGCTCCTGTTTCTCGTCCACAGAAATGGCAGGCCGCCATAAATAATCACTGTGATGGAGGGGAAACATGTCGCTTTGAGTACATGTTCATATGTTCGCAGCACATGCTAGCAAAGTTGTTACGGGAAAATTGCATTTTTGCTGAATGCTGTGTGCTTTGTTTTTCTGACATTAATGCTGAGCTATAATCATTTATTAGGAAACATAGAGGCTTTCAAAAATTCCTTAATTAAGCTTTTGGTTTTTTTTCGTGCTTGCATTCTCAGTCTACGATCTATTTATTCTGTTTCTCTGCATAATTAGACACCAAGAGTGTATCACAATGAAGCCTAATTTCATGAGGGTCATTAACTTTGGTTGCGACTCTAAATTTATGCCTCGCTCCCGAAAATTTACTCAGCCATTAAGGCTGTGGAGATAGGAGTTGAGAAACAGCAACAGAAACAGCTGGTTATGAGTTTCACCTCTATAGCAGCGCTAACATGCATTTATCTCAGTCAGTCACCCAAATCGTTCTCCTTTCTGCCCCCCCGCAGCCATACAAGCCTGGGAGGTGTGACGATATCCTTAAGTGGAAGCCGCCAAATCTGAACTCTGTGGACTTCCGTCTCAAGATCACCAAACTCACAGGAGAAGGGTAAGTTGCTGTTGCCGGGGAAACGCTCTGCCTGATGATTGTCAAGGCACCTATCATTTCCTGGCACACTGGAGTATTTGGAGAATGTACAGTTCCTGTATGTGTCAGTCCATGTGTTAGAAAGACACCTTGATTTGAATAAAATGCAATATGTTAGTTTGTTTCATTAGTTAAAAAAAAAAAAAATTCCGATTGTGTTTTGTCCACATGTGTAAATCAGTGCTACATAAATCTTCACCTCATAATTTTTTTAATCTCTTTTTTCACATTTCTCTTTTGCCTTTTCATGAGCGGGGTGTGTTTTCATACTTTGTGTTTTCAATTGCTGTGTGTACAGTATCTATATGTGCAAACAAAAGCATTGCTGCCCCTTATCCCTATGTGTATTTTCATCAGAGAAATAAATTATTCAGACCCAATGGTGCTCATCGTAACCCCTGGTCCCTCTTAATAGAAGAACTCTTTGCAGATATGTTTCTACAAGGAAATTCCAGCGAGTTATCACTGAGTCGGGGTGTATGCTCTGTCTTACATGAGGATCAGTTTGAGTCCTGTAGTCTTTCTAGCTTGGACATCCAGTATGTTTGACCATGTACAACAGGACTTGATGCAGACATTAATGTTGCTCTGAAACTGAACTGTAATTTAATTAAAAATTTAAGTCTAAGACAAGTTAAAATGTTTTACTTGTGCACCATTTTATAAATTCACCTCTAAAACCCACCTCAGCTTCTGGTACAGACGTTTGGCACTCCAACTAATATTAAATAGACATTGCTATGTTTAAGTATAAACAATTTTTTTTTTTTTTTTTTTTTGAGGTTTTTGGGGTTTTTTTTCCCTCACTTATACTGTCAGACATTAAATTAGGTCATTTTTAGTGCTAAAATGGTAGTCTAAATCAATAAATGTCTTCAGTGTTGACTTGTATGTATGTTTTAACATTTTCTGGAAAACCAGGGGGCAAATATACAGTTTCTTGTTTTATTCAGTCAGTACAACGCAAAGCAGTTTCTTTATTTTTTTTAATGTTTTAATTGATTTTCTGCGGGCAGCTGTCTGACTGCAGTGAGCTTTTTAGTCGTGTCTGAGAGCCAGGTGACCCCAGTGAGTGTCCCAGCTTTGTAGCCACAGGCCTGTCTTCCCCACCCGACAACAGACCGAGAGGAGCACAGCAGGGCACAGCCGCTCTGCCTCCACCGCCGGCCGGCAGGACAGCTCCTCAGCTTCTGTAACTCCTCCCAGTGTGTGGGAAGACGCGGAGAGATGCTGTTGCCATTTGAGCATGTTCAGATATTTTCCCTAAATGGAGATTTTTTTTTTTTAAAAATTGACTGATAACATACTAATCATTAGACGTCACTGCGATCTTGTGTGGTTTTTCTAATCTCTTGTTCTAGTCTGTTAAAAGAAGGGAAAGAGATGGTGTAAAAAAAATTAACATGTAGGTTTTTGTTTTTGTTTTTTGTTTTGTTCGTTTTTTTACACCAGTGAAGAATATAGCTGTGCGGAGTTTATGACCTTTACCAAAAGTACACATGATGATTATCGTGTCTGGCAAAGCAGTTTCATAAACTATGCCACAGCAGACACTTTTTAAGCTCCTGTTATTGCATGTGTCCATCACTGCACCACTCTTTGAATGTTATTGTCTATTGCTGCCTCCTTCCTGCTTGTGTCAACTGCTATTACACAGGAGGCAGTCAATATAAAAGTTGTGTGTTATATTAATTCTTTAAGTCTGAACTATTTTATCTGCTCTTCATGATTGTGCTGCTACTGTTGTTTGGCTGTAATTTCAGTTTAAGTGCCCATGCTCTCTCTTTTCTAAAAATACTTCCCCTAAGAGCTGGTTGTTTGATGTCAGAGCCATGATGTCAGAGATAGTGTCTGGAAATAAAGATGTGCACAAGGGGAATATTTTTAGTGGGGGAAAGTTGTCATTATGCTGCTTTCTTTCTATCTTCCGTTTATTTTTAATCAAGCTGTGCAGAGACAGAAGGGTGGGGAGAGGTGTTATCTCACAATTCTGATTTCTGTTACTAGCTGAAAATTGAAAGCGATGCATGTTTTGTTTTTGTTTTTTTTCTTTTCTTTTTTACTGACGCCATTGATGATACAGGTGCTGAGTGTTTTTTCCTCTGTCTTGGTAGGTTGCTTCCAACAACTTTTGGACTGCTCTACGTCAGCAACTATGACCAGCCCTTTGCAAAGATGAAGGTGAGAAAATAAAATGTGCTGCTGCATTGAGTTCATCCATTGTTGCTAGTAGTAAAATCGGTGCTCTTCAACTGTAGGAGATTTTGCATGTTGCCAACTCTGAAGTGCCAAGAATTAAAGCAACATTCCATTGGCAGAGTAGCATAGAAATGCAAATGGGGAACTTTGCAATGTCTTTTGTGTTGAACTTCTTTATTGTTTTGCCTTCTGTTTTGGTGATATTTGACATTTAATTTCAGCGTAGGTACCAGCTGACATGATAGTGGATCACTTGAGGGACTGAGTATGAGTAAATCTGTACAGATTTTAATTTCTGTCCTCATCTGAAGAAACAAACAGATTCATCTGAAGAAAACAGATTATGACAGAATTTGTATAACTTCATCCAAAACCCCAATTATCTCAATTTTTCCTGCTTAGAAAGCAAATTTTTTCCCAATTTGGATTACATTTTCCACAGTAAACAAGGCGGAAAACATCAATATTATGTTTAAGATATTGTCATATTTTACATAATGCATTTCATTCGTGATTTTCAATTATGTGAATGATTAAAACTCTGACTTAGTGCCTAACAAAACTTTTTTTTCCCCCATTTCTGTACGAAGTTGCTGAATATTGGTAGGAACAGAAAAAAAAACAAAAGTGTTGCCTTTATATATTTGTTCAGTGTATAAGCCGTAAATAATCACATTCAAGGCCACATTTGAACTAGGTGTAGATGCTGGAGTGCCATTTATCACGTTTCAGCTGTGGGCTCATAATGAAACAATGTCACTGCTGCCTCTCTTCAATCCTTAGAGGAGAAAGTGTGTGTTCACACATTTTATTATTTTATTTATTTATTTAACCTTTCTTTAACCAGGAAAAAGTCCCATTAATCCTGAGTCCTGGCCGAGACAAACTATATTATATTATTCTGACCGTGCAGAGAATAACTTTCAGACATTCTCAGACAATTGAGGTAGGGCTTGTTAAAACTGAGTGTCCCCTCAGCTCATTAATCCTGAATGATTTGATTGACTTTTGAAAGAATTATTCTGTAGAGACAGGCGGAGAACACCTAAAGTAAGACATGTTTCTGCCCATTGCTTTTTTAAATTAGATGAGATGTGGGCTTAATAACTGAATGCTCTAAGCAACCTGACATGCTCTTCAAAGAGAAAAAAACTCCATATGTTAAAATAAATAGCTTGGGAGACGTAGTAATCATGATTCTGTCTGCAGTATGTTCACCTACTATTGACATTTCAGACCTGAGCTTCATTTGCCCGAGTTACACATAGTAAGATGTTTTTCTCTCCTCTTCAGGCTTTATACAATAGAGCCAGTCTGATAATGATCCAGACAGATGATGAAATTAGGCATGTAATTTGTACTGGTAAATAACAAACCAACACATAGCTGTAATTGGCCTGAGTCAATGCATTCGAGTATTCACATGGGTTTTATATGATGACTGATATTAAAATAACTTGTTTTGCTTGAAAGAATATTAGTTTTGCTGCATCCATATATGTCTTTCCCTGTGAGGCTGTGTTCCAAGTTCATATTGTTGCATCTTCTCTGGCTTCTATCCCACTTTTATATTCTTTCATCTAGTTTCTAGATTAATGTAGTTGAGTTATTAAAATGGGCCTGAGTTGCTGGTATGTCGCAGACCCGGCGGCTGGTTCTGATTAATTTTGTGAGTGAAAAAAAGTAGGGTCAGTCGATAAGCAGTCCCAGGGAAATCAGTGCAGCTATGCAAGGAAATTACATAAAGTCAATGGATCGTTGGTCATCCGTGTCGCCATTTTTATAAAATTCCGACAATGGACCCATGCAGACTATGCAACTAGAATATATCGCTGTATTTCCTAAGAAACAGACTCGTAAGTGTTTCAACTTTGTGGAAACATGGAGAGTTTAGTTGATCGGAAGAATATTGAGACCTCGCACTCGGCATAATGACACAGTATGTCAACCAGTTTTGGATGTAGTTGATATTTGATGCCTGCGTAAATATTGGAAAATGCCTAAGAAAACCATTTCTTGGAGCCTCTCACAGTACCAGCATGTTAAGAGTAACATGATTGAGAATCCCAGAGCATCTGGGTCTGTATAAATCCAAATGCTACACATTTCCTACATCCTCAGATATTCACCAAATTCAGCTAAACTCCATTTGAAGCTTTTCAATTTGAATAAATTGACAGCGCAGCAGAAAAAGGGAAGGTGGAGCTCTGCTGCTGCCCTACACTGGCCGATAAGCAGCTAAAGCTTTATAATCGAGGCACATGTGTGTGGCCGTAATAAGACGGTTTGGGATGGATTAAACCCAGAGTGGTGCTGTAAAATGGCAGCCAGCTCCTTCCTCCTCCATCAAACATGCACCAGGAGGAAGAGCTCCCAGCTTGCACTGCCTTCTGGCAGCCTTCACCGAACTGTAGTGCAGGAAAACGCACTCCTTTAGTCCTTCTTGATCTTCTGATGCTGAGATTACAGTTTTTAGAATTGAGACACAAATATTGTGGAAAATCACAATTGTAAACATTGACAGTCACGCCAATGATTTATGACTTTAAGGTTGTGATGTTCTCTCCCCACCTTCTTCACACACTTGTGTTTCCTGTGTGATTCCAACCCAACTGTGAGACCAAATGGCCCGCTCTTCAGGATCTTAGAAGCTAGTAAGCCACATTTTAGCTTCTTGTCAAACACCTGAGGTTTTCGTGGCTGTGGTGGTAGCTCTTTAACCTTGAAGGTTAGACTCCACATGAACCTTGAGTGCAGGACAGATTCGTTTCAGGAAAAATGTGGTCTTTATGGATTTCACAGCTCTCTATTGCCAATCTTCAATCACTAATCCTTGACCACCACTGTCAAAGTGAAAATATCAGAGTCGCTGCATGCCTGTTTCTTCTCTAGCAGTCATTCCTGTGTCCTTTATCTCCTGAATCCTCTCCCTGAGACACGGTCCTTCAACAAATAAACAGCAGATGCTCAAATGTCTTCTTTGACTCACGCTTGATCTTCATCATCGTTTGCCATTTTCCAGCGAGGTGCTGAATTCTGAACAGCGTGTGATGCAAGTGTGACTGATCCTGTGGGAGGAGCTCCAAGTTGATCACGGCAGAACAGATGTCTGTCTTTCTGTTAGAAAGAAACCAGTTTGTTACATTGTTATTATGTCAAATATTCTGCGGGCCATGTCAGGCATGAACTTTTTAAAATCCCCGTGTTGATGTGTGATGTATCTGTGTAAGAAAAGGACTCTGCTAAGTCTGTTATGTTGACCGTTTCTAAATGCCATGCAGTTGTGAGGATTATCCAGTTTTTATGGAAGGCAAATCATCATGAAAAGTGGTTTTGAGGTTTTCGCCCTAATGTTGCTTGTCAGATAGCTGCAAAAGTCTCTGGAGAACTTAATTACCGCAAATTTGCAGCGCTTGATTTCTTTCTGAGGTTAATGGACATGTTGGTCTGTTTGTTGAATTCCACAACATTTTAGGCTTTTTTTATTGCCAGAATAAAGGATGGTAGAGCCATAATGTTGCTGCTTTTTTCCTCTCAACACTGACGGAGGGGAACATTTTGAGAACTGTTCATTTTAACATGTCATTTTCTTCCTAATTTGGGATTTAATCTCAAATTAGGGTTCTTTATCTCTGTAGATTATTTTTCTAATATCAAATTATATTCAAGGTCCAATTTGTTCTTCTTTTATCAACAAGGAAATAAAGTCAGGCTTTTCTTACTGACATCTGTCTGATCGGATCTGTCCCTGCAGGTCACCAAAGATCTGAAACAATATGACAACAAGATCATCGAGTGCACCTTCGACAACGATAGCTGGGTGTTCATGAGGCAGAGGGTGGACAAGAGCTTCCCTAACTCCTACAACACAGCCATGGGTGAGGCCTTCACTGCACAAACTTTATTCATTAGGCACTTAAAGATTTTCTCTGTACTACACTATAACAGCTGAAACACAAGACAAGAATGGAAAGAAAAATCATCAATAAAACGAATCAGTAACCTAGAAATACATGATAATTTATGTGTACCTGTGCTGTGAATGTCACCTTTACTCTGCCATATACAGCAGGCCCATAAAACAATAGAACGTGAGGTAATGTAAAGAAGATTTACAGATGGGAAAAATGCATTTAAAGATATGAAGGTGAGGTTAGCATGGATTTATGCAGCTCTAACCCCTGGGCTGTTTGGCTGCCTTGCAGATGGTTGGTAAAACAATAAAAACACATTTTATCTAAAATCAATGGTTTCCAAAAAAATGGTTGTCAGCTGCACATGACCTTTATATGTTATTGGAAAAGCTGTGGAGAATAAAGCAGCACACTCAGGGACTTCAACCCACAACATTTAAATCAGGACAGATGCTTTAATTTAGCAGCAGTAGAAAGTTGATGAGCATCAGTGCACAGGGCTTTCCTTACATTAGCAGAACAGCTAACTCTAGAACAAATAACTCCAATCTCCAGAGCATTTATCATTATTTATTCAACACTTGGTCACATGACCTATGGCAAGTGTGGTATCAGCCGAGGAAAGCTCTTTCAGTGACTCCTTAATGGGAAAAAGGCCATCCACCACAACAGTGCAAGCATTTATCCAGACGTTGAGGCCATCTTATATATGAGGGGCTTTAAATGGTTTACGTGGAATTCAGTGGAGACCAGTTTGTAATTAGACGACAGTTGTTGTGTGACCCAATGACAGTTCCCCATCTTTTCCACAAGCCTGAGCTCTTACTGACAGACCACCCAATAGATGGGCCCACATTCTAGAAGCGAAACGTCAGCACCAGCTGATGTTGGTGTTTGAAAAATGACCCACATGAGTGACTGAATCTCTGAGCCTTCACTCTGACCCTGCTGTGTGTGTGTGTGTGTGTGTGTGTGTGTGTGTGTGTGTGTGTGTGTGTGTGTGTGTGTGTGTGTGTGTGTGTGTGTGTGTGTGTGTGTGTGTGTGTGTGTCTGCGTGCGTGTGCGTGTGTGCGTGCTCTCTCTCTCCAGCTGTGTGTAAAAGCATCCAGCAACCCGTCACAAAGGAATTCCTCCTGCAGTACGTGGATCACTGCGTTCAAGCCCAGAACCGGAAACACCCACCTGATCCAGACTCTGAGCTGATGCCGCCCCCCCCTCCTAAAAGAGCCACGCGGCCCATCCCATAAAAAAAACCCCAAAAAAACAGTAACGCTTTTGCTTTATCCTCACTCATTTACCATTCAGACTTTTTTGTGGCTTTACTTAATGTTCTTATTAAAATAACAGATATGAAGCGTTGTTTTTTTTCTTATTATCTATCAGTTATGATGTCAGAACATGAAATGTTTGGTCAAATATTTGTAGTGAAGGAAGCCTGGACTCCGTGAGGGCTCTGTGTGAATTAGAGAGGGGGGGTCTCCTCAGCAGAGTTATGCAGCATCATTAAAACCAACACTGGCTTATTTCAGTGGACAGATTAATGTTGATGCTGAATCATCCAGCGAGGGCTTTTACAAACCTTTGTGCCCGAAGGAAATGGTTCTGTTTGGACTTTTGTAGGCAGAGAGGCTAAACACACACACACACACACACACACACACACACACACACACACACACACACACACACACACACACACACACACACACACACACACACACACAGAGCTAAATGTTCTAAACCAGAGCACACTGTGCAGGGTTAATAATATATAACGCTTCAACAAACTCATCACTGAGACTTTTTTTTATTGAAAGACCTTGTTGCCAAGAGCGTTGCCCACGTTGTTGCATGTTGCAAAGACTTGCCCATCTGCACAGTTTGTCGCCCACTGTTGTTTTTTTTTTGTTTGTTTGTTTTTTGTTTTTTTGGGGGGAATGAAGGAAAATATCATTACGTACAGTCCTTGTTGTATAAATCAATTCATGTATGTGTACAAAATACAAACTTTGCATTCATGTGTCACATCTCTGCGTGCGGCGCGTGTCACAGCAGCTGTTGGAGCTTATTTTCATAGAAACTTGCATTCCATTTCTATAAAAGCACAATTTCTTCACCAGTTGCATGGTACAGCAGATTAGCTGCGAAGAACATCAGTAACACATATATTTTGGATTACAGAACATGTAATTTCTCTATTTCTGTCTGTGTCACTGATGCATTCTGGGACATGTGGAAAACAATGAAACATTTAGGCCTAAATATGAGGGTTTGATAAGGTTGAAACGGTGATCAGTCACGCAGTACAAGCATGTAGATGAGCACTCAGGGAATAAATGCAAGTCAGGATAATAGACGAGGGTGTTACGAATCGTGTACATGTGCTCCTTATAGCGGATAGATGAGCTGTGTTCACCAAGCTTCTTCCCCTGTGGCTGCACATGAAAGCTGACTGATTCTCATCAAAGTCTCGCTCACCTTTTGGCCACGCGGTCGTCTCTGCACTCCTACAGCAAATGTGTGAGCGACCAGCTTTCTTTCTTTTCAAAATCCATTCAAATCAAAGACCGCGCATCCTCTGGGTCTTTTCTACGAGCTGCCTGATCTAATATTATCCACAGCTGGTTCCATTCCAAACCCTTCTGGCCAAACATTCATTCTTTCCTCACCGAGGTTACGGCATCAGCTTTGCTGGGGTGGAGATGCACATCACAATGTGGAGCAAAGGCACATCCGTCATTGTTCATTCTGAGTGTGTTGCAGGCAGAGACGCACACAAACACACCCTCACAAGAGGCTGCGGTTCCGTGGCTCAGGTGTTCGGCAGCCAATGTTCCGCTCTCATATTAAACTACCAGCGATTAAGTGGCTGGTTTGATGACAGCATCTGCATATCGAATAATTGTTATGGATCTGCCACAGATGGAATGTAAATCACCAAGGGAACGTGATCTGGTAATCTCGTACAGTAACCTATATTCTCTGGAGGGTATTGACGTGTTTCCTGTGTCTGCGGGGGCGAGGTGACACCAAACTCAACAGCCTTCACACCGGCGATCACACACGCTGAGATCAGCGTAGTGGTGAGTACAAGCTGGGGACCCTAAAGAACACCCATGAGAATGTTTTTAAACCCTACTTACTGTGCAGATATTTTACAAACCAAGTTGATTATAATTGACGCCTGCTTTAGAAATGAAGGTTAACCTCGAATTTATCTTAGCAGGCAGCTCCATGTGAGCCCCCCAAAATGATGTTGATTAATCAAAACATCTGATTACTATTAATATCAGTCCACAATGAACCTGATGACTGCTTTGACATGATTACCACGCTGATGTTGGAAACTTGATTACAGGCAATTCCAGCTGCTGCAGAGCTATTGTTGCTGATGCACGATGGTGCTTGGTGACACATGACCCACTATTTGTGCAAGCTGGTAACAAAAACTGCTCTTGTGCTCCTCCATTTCCCTCAGAAGGGGGTTATTTGAGATGGCTCCTGGCCGTTCACCATTTGTTAAAAACAACAGCGTTGTTGCTGAAACGGTCATGTGAATGCACGCTTGGTTCTCTCTGCTCCAATCATTACTTTGTTTTTAATTCAGGGGACAGCATCACCTTACTGCCGCTATCTCCTTTCTGAAGACGTCAACGCCACAGCCAATGTTAGCCATGGTTTCGCTACATGACAAACATCCAACCATCTAAACCTTTCACTACGGGTTAAGTTAACTCTCTCAAACCTTTTATTTCTTTCTCTTTTTGTTGCCATGTCTTATACCATGCTTTGAAGACCAAAATCATATTTCATATTTCTGCTGCTGATGATGATCAAAGAGGAAACTAAACATCAACAGTCACCAAGCAGCCAAAACTTTTGCTCTCCACTTGATAAAGTTTCTTAGAACAGCAACAGTTGAAGGCCTGCGTCTCCTTCCCCCTCGCCTCATTAGGCTGATCGTCGACGGCGACGTGTGGAGAGCCAGCCTGGAGCAAACGGATCCCTCCTGGAAGCAGACTGCTGTCGACGACGGCGTCTCCGTCAAAACGCACTGCAACACTGTTGCTACATTATTTAAGGGCCTTTCACCACTCTCCATTTTTAGTTCCATCCATGTCGGCTCCCGTTCCGCTCTTTATTATTAGCTATTGATGAAGAAACCACCGTCCATTTGAAGACTGGTCGATGCAGATCGCTCTAAATTACCAGTGAGTACCATTAAAATAGGAGTATTATGAGAAGAGTCGAAACGTAGCTTTGATAAAGCTGGGTCTTAATGATATAGGATTTTTTTTATTTTGTTTGTAACTAGGGAACAAACCCTTTGTGTGAAGGCAGAACTGACGTTTCTTTGTGCTGTAAACACTCTCTGGAGCTTCTGTTGAATATTTAAAGTTGCGACTCAACGTTGACCTCAGCCTTTCTTTTTTTATTCTGGACTCCTTGTGTCCACCACGACCTCAGCACTCATCCAGACTCGTCGGGTGCAGCAGCGCGGCCGCTGTCTTTCTCCACTCCTGCACAGGAAGGTTGAAGTAGGTGAGATTAACGTCTCTCCTCAATGTCTGGACTTTAGCAGTCCTGCTCCGCTGCCGAAGCAGCCGCTTTTCTGAAACGTCTGCCTCTTTAGCTCCGCTCAGCCTCCCCAGCTGTCACCGTAGGGATCTCTGTCATATCTGCGCCTGCCATCCATCTGCAGCGCTCAGCTATGCTAATGACTTGACTCCGTGTCACCGGTGAGGTGTTTTAAGCCAAGGATGACTCACTCAGACTGGGAAGGCACCAGTTGTCGCTCCAGAAGTGGGTTTCAGCACCCTGCTCATAGATCGGCACTTCCCCGAAAGCTTCAAGCGGAGTGACGGTGGCGATATGGAAGCATATCTACATGTGCTTTTCTTTTCTTCTCTAATTTGTAGGGAAACAGGAAACACAAATATGACTGCTACAGTTCTCACATGGCTGGTTATGGTGACCTGTAATACATTCGCAAATAAACAACCCCAACGGGCTGCAAATTGATTTGTCAGATTTCAAAAAGGCATTTCCCTTCAGCTGCAGACTGCTTTGAGGTGGAGGTTGGAGAGAATGACATTTGAAATTGTGTCCCCGTTGCTGTTTCAAACAGAGGGAGATGTTTGTAATTGATAGGCCGTATTGTCGGAGAGAGCTGTGAAAGCAGAGCAGAGAAAAGGCCTCTGGAGCAGCTGCGCCGGCCCTTTTTTTTTGCCCCGACCGAGGGGCTGATCCCAGTCACGCAGCCGAATGGTCCTCGCTTCTTAAAAATGTCCTTTGCAATTGAAATCTACATTTTGGTCCTCACTGTCCAGCATATTCCTGCTTTAAATGCATTTAATGCTTTATGTCACAAAACTTCAGAAAGACCTCAGTTTCCTGCTCACTGTGCTTTATTTCCCTCTGGGATGTGAGAATGATCAGCAGCTGTGGGTCTGCACATGTTGTACGATCTACACTGCTGACGTTAACACCAGCACCAAGCTGCTAACGTGGAAGGCACATCTACGCGCCCACACACCTCCAGATATAACACACCTCATTTTTATATGACACACGATTTTTTCATTCCTGCTGCATTTTTCCTTCCTGAAATCTATTTTTGCAGTATATTTATGCATGAAAATCAAACGTTAGCTGAAGCACATTACAAAAATATGTATAATATCTTTTTTGCAGAAATTTAAGCATCTTTCTAGGACCACCACATCCTTCCAGGTGCACTCAAAAAGTCATAAAAATGTATTCTTATCTGCATTTCAGCAGGGATTCTGCTTTTAACGTGGATGCAATTGCAAATCAGACCGTGGCGGACAAATCTTATCAGGAGAGTTCTGTTGAATATTCTGTCAGAATACCAATGATCGCTGGGAAAATGAACTGGAGCAGCTGCATTTGTCTGCCTGTTGAATTTAAAATAAATCATTTAAAAAAAAAAAAATTCACTGAAATAATGGGTGCCAGCTCACTAAAAAACATCTTGTGTTGTTTTCTAGATGGAGTTATTTTTTAGTTTTTCGTCAAAACTAAAAAGGTAATTACAGGTCAAACCAAAATCTAAATTAAAGCTTACAAGAGTGTCAGAGCAGAGAAGTTTTTAACTGCACAATTCCTTGATAAGTGATGTCACACATCTCGGAACATCGGACCACAAAGAGTGTCCTTTCCGGCGGCAGTCTTACATGATGCATATATTCATTACATTTATTGGAACGAGCCTTGCCAGCTGTTTTCCCTGCAGCTTTCTTCAGCTAAATGTTTCATTCTGCAGCTTCACATAAGAAACCTGAGCAATAACTGACTCCTTTATGAGCCCCCCCCCCCCCCAAAAAAAAACCATTAAGAGACACTGCACTAAAAAAACAAACCCCAAACGACATTCACTGCAGCTCTGTTTGAAGTCTGTTTTCTGGGATTCAGAGCTGGTTTAGAGCAGCTGGTAAATGAAACTTAATAGAGAAAACACAAAAAACAGCAGCTCAACTCTGCCTCCACAAGAATCAGCAGAACTCAGTTCCACCGACAAGCTATTTCACAGCAGCCGAAGGCATAAAATGGGAAGTGAAAGCGTGTCCATCTGTGAGTTAGCACCTGAAAGCTTGTGTGATCACGCATGAGAAGAAGATGCGGAAGAACGGCTGTAATCCTGAATCACACCAGAGTCTTTAACAAGTAAAATGCACCAGACGTGCACTCTTTTGTAAAGATTACGACAATCTGTTTTGCAACCCAGAAATGTTTTGACACCTCGCATCTTCATATCAGATTTTGCACACAGGAAAATTGGAATTGACAATGTTAAGTCCAATAAAAAGGCAAACACAGTTTTATTCAGGAAATTCACTAATCAATCAACAAGTTAAATCAGTCGCTGAACATCTGATACCTGTGTGAGATGATTGAATTATGAAGTTGAAATTGAAATATTGGTGATCTAAGGTCGATGAAATGAGTAGATGGATCCTCTCCAGCGTGGAACACGTGACTGAGATCACATCCAAACATCCATATGTAAAGATGAATGAATACACCTTTATTTTTTAACAAGAAAATAATTAAGATATTTCTGGGACCTGGACTCTGTCTGCAGCATCTGTTGTCCAACAGTTGGCTATCTTTCTCCATCTCTGGGCTCTCAGATGTCCCAGACGTCCTTCCCCATGGCAGGGCTCTGGCCGGATCCCCGGTTTTCTTCTTTAATTGTGATCTTCAAGACCTACCAGGTTTCCAGGTTAGATCCTGAGCAACTCCTCATCGTTACCAGTCAATGCACACACCTCCAGTGCCATCAGAGCTGCACACGGAGGGAGGTATCCTCTAAAAAGACAGTTGAAAAGGTCATCATTCCCTCATCGCTCTGGGTCCAGTCTATTGCATCAATACTGCACGTTTATGCTGATGCAGTTCAAAAAATCAGCTTATTTTGACGTGTATTTATTAAAAGGTGTAAAAAGCTGAAGTGTTTTCTGTTAATATTGACAGAGTGATGCACCACATAGCAGCATTTATTGACTGGGAACCTGGAGCCCTCTCTGCTAAAGGTCGTGAGGCCACGCTGACGGGTTCGGGGTACGTTGAGCGCTGTCCCTCAGCACGAACACTCAATCAAGGGATCAGCTCTCGGTGACCCCGCCAGGTCTGACCGGAGGCCTGTCATTCAGCGTCAGCTTTCTAGCCCTCCTCACCGTCCTGTCATGGTGCTGGAAAACACGTCACACACCATGTGCTGGCCTGGAGCGCACAGCCGCTCTCACCTCCGCATGGACAGAACATGCCGTGATTGGAAACCTGTTTTTGTGTGTTGATGCTTGTTGAGGAGTCTGTCCCTGTGGAAAACACACTCGTGCTCTTCTGCTTTGTCTGCTCAACCTTGGATGCATCACGTGACAACTCATTTTATTCCTCACCGGTTGTCATGCCAACAGTTATTCTGAGGCGCTTGTAGCAGTTTGATGTGCCAGAGATGTGATATTTGCACATCACAGAGCGGCAGGTAGGTCGGGGCGTAGGCTCTCATTCAGTTAGACTCCTGTCAGGATACAGCATAAGGTGAGATAAACACAGCGCTGAAATAAAATTCAGTTTCACTCACCAAATTTTGCTGCATTACTTAATGCAACTGTTTAAACAGCTTTGCTCTTTGATCCAGAATGTAATGCGTGTTATGAAACACATTATTTGTGATGCTTGATTTTGTGTTTCTGCCCTATTTTTCCTGTTTTTGGACCTTGCTTGCTTGACATTTTCTGGCCTTTGTCTTGAGTTGCTTTGATTTCTTGGGGTTTGACCTTTACCTGTCTCAAAATAAATCCCATCAGTTGGCATTGTTCCAGCCATCTTCCCTGTCTTACTGTGATTCGGAGGCTTTTTTTTTTTTTTTTTTTTTCTTTTTTTTTTTCTTAAAATCTATTTTTACATTGTTGTAATTTACAGGAACACCTGAGGAGAAGATGTGGCAAATATGTCAGGGTCTGGGGTGAGGTCAGTTGTGTGAGGACCAGGTTTATACCTGCTGCTCTTCCAGGGTTTTTAACGACACTACAGTGAATTTTGTTTCTATTTTCAGATTTCTCATATTTAAAACATATTTCCTATTGAATCCCCTAACTGGCCCCTTCTGATAGATATTTATAACATCAGCTACGTTTTGCTCAAAGACTTTTGCTCTTTTTCTTCACAGCAACAGCAACAACCTTTCTGCGTGGAGCATCATGCTCTCCCAGGTATTCCAGTCCCCCTCTGCTCCTCCCACAGCCTAAAAACATGCACATGAGCTTGACAGGTCCCTCTAAGTGTGAGTGTGTTAGTGATGAAGATGATGATGATGATGATGATGATGATGATGATGATGATGATGATGATGATGATGATGGTGATGCTGATGAGGATGTGGTGACAAATCCAGGTGTTTTCCTCTTTTTCTCCCAGTAACAACTGCATGAGGCTCCGAGTTTATCTTGTTTTGCACTGACATGACACTGGTGATGTGGTTATAAAGAAACTGTGTGTTCATTTTGATCAATAACTTTCAATGCCTTCAAGGCTCCATCATTCCCAGTGCAGCGAAGCCTGTTGGGGAGTCCTGAGGTTTGAGCCTTTCTCGGCCCACCTTCACGTATCCCAGCAGGTGCTGGTGCTCGTATCTGTTCACATCGGCAGCAAGCTGGCAGGCAGACAGCTGGACAGGCTGTTGGCCTGGCAGGGTTTCTCTTCTCTCTGAAGAATAAAGCCTCCAGGATGGATGACACCCTCATCACTGGGACCGGAGTGGAGCCCGCTGAGAGGTGGGAGTCCTCATTTGGCGAGCGCGTGCAGCCGTCGGAGGCGTCACACTTTCTGCCTTTCACGTGTGTGAATAGAGGCAGATAAACAAATGCAGGATTGCTTTTTTTCATGATTGCAGAGCATTTTCATATCTTCTTCCACAACCCTGCTGTCTTCTAGTTCAAATGTATTCTAAATAATGTCCAGCATATTCACACATGCAGACAGGGTCGTTCCTGACCTGTTCCCTGTGTATGTGTCTAAATTCTAAAACTCAAGGTTAAAATTCCACTCAAACCAGTAATTAATTGAATGAGACACAAGAAAAGCTCAGATATGATCACACTTTTAAACGAACAGAGACTTTTTGTATGCAGACCAAGAGAGGAGATAATTAGACACTGATTAAATGTGACTAATCACAAAGGTCAGGTGCAGAGACCTAACCAAATTCTTCACCATTTGGTGTTAATTAATTTACAAGCAGGGGGCCGAAAGAGAACCTTTTAGAATTAGGTTCCAACTGCACCTCGTCAAGTTATTGTGTGAACATTCTTATTGATAGAGGTCTGAAGAGGTGATCATTTCAGGAAACGTGAACTATCAAATGCAAACTATGCATGTATACAACAGATTTAAACTCTGCAGTGTTGATCCTGCCAAAGAAAAAGTTAAGAATGGGTGAAGTTTTTAACTCATCCTGTAAATGTCATGGCACCTTACTGAAGACCGTGATATTTCAGACTTAAAATGTCACGCTAAAAGTTACAGACAGTCAAATTGCATGAGTTCTCGCAAAGAAGAAGAACGATTCCCTGATACATCTAGAGAAATCTGCCTAAATAAATCCATTCGGAGCCAGATGATTCATGTGATTGTCTGAGAGAGTATTTCTCAACACAAAAAGGAAATTAAAAAACATGACATTGTGTGTTTATGAAAAGTTCTCATGTTGGGTAAAATACGTTTCAGATGTTTTGAATTGTCTTTCAGTCCCTGTCAGTTCGGGTTTTGAGGGAAAAGCTGGCTGCTGCTTTGCTTGGCATGACAGTCTCTGCTCAGCGAGGCCTTCACTGTGCTGGGTTGCAGGTCTGCGGTGCGTTCAGTCAGCTGGCAGCCACTGCAGCCCAGCGTCAGCACCGTTATCACTCACACAGCACAGCCAAGGAAGGCTGGCTCATACAAACGGTAACACAATGATGAGGTGCTGGGAAGACCAAAGGTTTTCTTGGTTTTAAACAAACCAGATAATCAAGAAAACTTTTTTTAAATGAGTGTCAATTTCTGACAGGATTCAATGAACATGAATTCCGTTCAGGACGTTTTCATGCACTCATTCTAAATCACCATCAAGCATTAAAATGACAGCACTTGATCACGAGATTGCGACAGTCCTCATCCCCTACAGGTCTGTGTGTCAATTTCAGGAGTAACAACAGGCTAAACAGCATTAAAGGATCAATAATATGATGGAATAACATAATGCATGAGCACAAAAGTATCTCATGTGGTCTGCATGAATGGGGGCAAAAGCTGTCCAGCTTTAGTTTCCACGGCTTCGCACGAAGATTTACCAACTATAGCTGAAAAATGAGCCAGAAGTTTCAGCAAACAGCACATGTGGGAAGGATGGAGTCGAGTCATGCACGAGTCATGTGATAACCCTAATCACTGCTTTAGCCTATTCAGGTGCGCGAGCCGTCGGCCTCGTGCTTCTCAAAGAGGTTAACCATTTTCAGCTTCAGCTCAGGAGAAATCCAGAACTAAAAACAACATTGATGAATCAACAACAGCCATAGGGCAGCAGCGAGAGTCTTTCTGTTCAGGCCACCTAGGAAACGCAGATTCAGATTCTGTATCCTTTTAAGACGCCATTAAGAGAGGAATAATGCTGGAAAAGACTCAGGATGTGAGGCTGCTGTAAAACACACGACGCCTCCTGAGTGAAGTCTGATCTGCCTCCAGCATCGCTGTAACACGAGCCCTGCGATGCTGGGAGCCACTTAGCACTTTCTGTTTTTATTACTTAATTCTGCTAACTCTGGATCGCGGGAGCCATTCACAGATCCTTGAGTTGATGAGAGGGGAAAAGCAACTTCTGATGGCAGAAATGATCATCAGTCAAGCAGGTTTGTGCTGTAGGGCTGTCTGTCATCTTTCCAGTGTGTTACTCTGTAAATGTTCCAGAAAAACTCAAGTCAGCGAGCATGTTCTTCAACCATTCCAAAGCCTAATCCATCTTTCTGGAAACTATATGCCTCATAATGATATACATCTGCTATATATCAGCCGGAGGGCAAGTGTGGTTATTTATGCATGTGAATAAGCTGAAGCAGCAGTCAGGTGTTAAATGAGCAGGTCTGAAAAGTGGAGTCTGACATTTAGCTGAATGTTTAGAGAGCTACATTATAGCTGGATCACTGGTTCCTTCTTTCCACTGACTGACGTCCCCTTCCCCTCCCTCCCTCCCTGCACTCTGTTCTCTGATCTACAGACTCAGAGTGAGTCACCAGAGGACAAAATGTTGTGTACCGCCGCCGAGACGCAGATGGCTGCGAGATTTGCTTGAGCCATCGCTCGCCGCTCGCTCACGGGTCAGCCTGCCAGCAAAGTCGGAGAAAACTGTCACAGTACAACAGTCAGGTTGTCAAACAGCCCGCACGGTGGATGTTACCCAATCATCTGTCGGCAACAAAATCTAATGGAATCTATAGTTTATGGCACATTTAAAATGCGTTTTATATGTAGGACATGCGGGCGGAGACGGGTGCCTCAGTCTGTGAATCCTATTTTTAGACATTAAAGACAATCAGTGCACATGTGAGGGGATGATGGACTGTGGCTGTTCGGGCTTTAGAGTCTGAATGAGAAATATTTATAGCTGCTTCTGAGTGTAGAACACGAAGCTGCAGGTTCCAAGAATGAGCAAAGAATAAATGTGCATATCTCAGCTGGAGACATAATATTCTGCTCAACATCTGCTAATTAATATGCTAATAAAGCAAAGGTGCTGGGTGGGGACTAGTCTAGTGAGAACAGCAGATTCAGTGAGGGCAGAGGTAAACATTCAAGTGGCACAGATCCCCGTTAGATTTCCGATTTAAATGCAGCTCAGCGCTCAACCTTGAAGCAAACACTTCATCCAAGGAGAAACCACTTTAAGGGTTTGGCTCCACCCACAAAGAGCCTGATATGACCATCGTCGGTGCTTCCACTCAGCCAGTCGGGCGGAGCTGTTGGGATGACTGTGGTGATCTGGCCTTCTCCAGTCTTCTGTCCTCAGGTCTCTTTGCACCTCTGACACCAGGGTCTCCACACCGGGGCAGGGCTGCTCCCAGCTGGAAGCCCCTGATGAAAGGTCCACCTCAGTCAGTATAATAACTTAATCCCACATCAGTGGTAATTTTCACTTTCAATTGTTTTTAACATTTCTGTCATGCAAACCTATTTAAACTGTCTATTTTGGTGAGAGAACATGAAGCAGAAGAGGATGGAGAGGATAAGGTCAGACGGAGACAAGGGCAACCTCCGAGGAAAACAGCTAAAAGTAAATTTTAGTTTCCAAATGAAACTTTAGGAATTTTTATAACCCAGAAAGGCCAATGAAATACATTTCTGTTGGAATTGTCTTCTGACGTGATCTATGCATTGTGGAGGCTGCTGATCCAGAGAGACTTTTGTTCTTTCCGCTCTCAAGGCCCCGGCGGCATGAAACGAGCTTGCCAGTTTTTAATTATCTTTAATGATAAGCAATACATTTGTATCAATGTCACGGAGACACTGACAAATTCAGAACATCGCTGTAAAAATTTCCACATAAAAGATCTCACAGAGACTGGTCACAGATGTTTGCCAACAACTCTGAAACAAACTGCAACTGCAAGTTTTTAATGACCTCTCCATGGTCTTGACCTAAAATAACACCTCTGACCAAGCCATCACCGGCAGGGAAACATCACCAGTGGATGCTCACTGATGGTGAAATCAAATCTGAGGTGGGATTGTTCCTCCCAAAGCTTCAGAAGCAAAATCGATGATGGAAGATCATTACTTCATGCACACAGTCCAAGGAACAAGAGCAGCGCTAGTAAATCTGTGTTTCTCTCTTTGATGCCTTGATAAAAACTAGATTAAGCAAGTTCATCTGCTTAATCTGTCTTTTATTTTAGGCTACACATGTGCAAATCAGCGTGTGGAGCTTTTATTTTCAGTGTAGTATAAATGTGTAAATATGTTGTTGTTTTTTTTAATTTATTTTATCCATACTCCCAACTGATGTGAATGAGCTTGGAGAGGAATTGCAAGGAGGTGCATTTGACACCCAGAAGAGAAATGCAGAACCTAAAACTTATGCAGAACATTTCCACTACGATTTTAATTGAGGTGATGAATCACACGGCCGTGAATTTCTTTCCATTTCAGTTGAATCATTCCAGAGAGAGATGGAAGCTGTGGGCAACTGCTATTAAAAGTTACTCTGATAATGATGGTGATCATAATAGAACCTGAAGACTCTTTTCCTCCCCAAAGGTTTGCAAGATCTGTGAGTGAAAAACCCCCACTATCACTGGTTTATCATTGACGGTGCAGCAATTCAAATCCAGCTTCTTTGGCTTGTTAATGGTTTGCATAGATATGAGCCAAATGCAAGAAGAAATCAGACAGTTTATGATCAAAATTTAATCCACATGATGCATTTGTCACTGGTGGCCAGAGCAGGCTCTGATCATTTTATTTCAATCTATGTTAACTGAATGAATGTCTGGCACCCCTCATTCACTTGAGGCCACCAAATCTCACTCACTGCACCAAAGGTTTTCATCAAATATATTTAAATTAGAGATCAAAAATCTGAATTTAAATGCATTTTAACCATGCAGACTAGTGTTCCAAAACAAATACTGCAAAAATAACCTTTAAAGGAGCAGAATTACATAACTCTTTGATTTTATTCCAACAGAATGCACAAATATTGTTTAATTATTCAAAAGCTACCGACATCTTTCAAGTCTGCAGCTGGTTTTGCTTTAATGTCTGTGGGTTTAGAAGAATAGAAGCTTTTATTACATTCTCTCCATCCCAGCAACGTCCAGATATTGCCTTGTGAATTAAAAGGATAAGACACGTTTTTGTTCCGTTTCCCCCATTTCCCTCGCTGTCTCGATGACTGGGCGCATCATCTACACAAAGCAGCTTTTATTTATTTTATTTTTTTTAATTTTTCTTAGACGCTCCCCATCGTTGTGACCCCCCGCCATACCCGAGCAACGCACTTGTCGGAATCATGGGTTGGGCAGATAAAGCGCTCTGAAAACACGTGACGAGGCTTGTAGGAGCGACGCCTCTTAAGTGTGAAGGCTGAAGGAGGGAAGAGACGCTGGAGACAGCGCCAGCGGCAGCCAGCGCGCACTTCAAAAGCGACACCCGACAGCTGAAAAACAAGACCATTGTCACATAATCCCACAGAATTTGACTAAATTCCACATGATATACGATCAAACCAGTTTTCTCTTGTTGCCACGTTCAGGTCAGGCGTCTCTGCTTTTATGCGAGGTCTCTGTTGGCTGAATGATGCGCTTCTGACTTGGATTGACGCGCGGTGGTAAAGGGCGATTCTGCGCGTTTGGAAAAATTATGTAAGGTAAAGAATTTTTATTTCAAAATTTGTGAGGTCACGTTGCTTCCTTGTTAAACCAATGTGATCAAAGTGTTTTTTTTTTCCCCAACATGAATGTGTAATTTCTTTCAGTTTAAACACCAGAATAAGACAAAGATGCAGCAGATTTCTCATTTATATAAAGCAATTGTGAAATGCTTATTTCCTGACACTCAGTGGTGTTTATCTATTTATTTGCTTATTTTAACCAGGCCGGACTTTAAACTAGTGCATTTAATATTTTTCGCACAGTATTTTGATTACAGCGTGCATCGGACATTGTAAATCTCCACTAATCTTTCATCAGCTCAGACGACGGCCTTATCTTTTTTGATTTTGGTTGCTGAAGTTATAATCATTTTAAACGTACGCAAATGTCTGATGCAGGATTTATGAGTATGACTGATGTGGTTCATGGCAATCTATAGAAACTCTGCTAAATCAATCAATAAAAAAGGTGCAGTTTATGGTGAGATAAATGATTGATGCAATTGACTTGTGACAAAACTTAAAATATTAATTTCTGCGACAGCTTTATTACTTTGTAAATATGGATTAATTGTGGTTCTATTCATGAGCAAAAAACATTGTGTCCTGCCCACTTATGCGCCTGCATTGACATTGTGTCTAGAATAACAATTCTGCTCTGGTTAAAATATCGTAAAATTTAAAAAAAAAAAATGTTGTTCTTGTAGGTTTGCATCTTAGAGCACCGAACTACCATCAGACACAACCATGAAATCTGTGCTGGACGGTGTGGCAGACACCACCTTCCGGACTATCACATCAGGGTTGCAGTATCTGGGTTCCAACGACGCCAACTACGACGACCCCCTGAACGGTGCAGACTTTAAAACAGGCTTCTCCCAGCAAAAGCCCTTATCCGCTTTCCATAGCAACTCCTTCCCAAACAAGGTGCCTGCAGACGAGGAGCTGATTTTCAAAGGCATCCCTTTCTTCCCCACAAATGCCACCGACCTCTTTGGCAACAGGAGCACAATCAAAGATGATAACAATATCCAGTGTGGTGAGAACTTCATGGACATGGAGTGTTTCATGATCCTGACGCCCAGCCAGCAGCTGGCCGTGGCTGTCTTGTCCCTGACTCTGGGCACCTTTACAGTGCTGGAGAACCTGGTGGTGCTCTGTGTCATCCTGCAGTCCCGAACCCTCCGCTGTCGGCCGTCCTACCACTTCATAGGCAGCCTGGCTGTGGCTGACCTGCTGGGAAGTGTCATATTTGTCTACAGCTTTCTGGACTTTCATGTTTTCCACAAGAAAGACAGCCCTAACGTGTTCCTCTTCAAGCTGGGCGGAGTCACGGCGTCCTTCACAGCATCAGTGGGTAGCCTCTTCCTCACCGCCATTGACCGCTACATCTCCATACACCGGCCACTCTCCTACAGGCGCATCGTGACCCGGACCAAAGCGGTCATCGCCTTTTGCATGATGTGGACCATTTCCATCATCATCGCAGTGCTACCTCTGCTGGGCTGGAACTGCAAACGTCTCAACTCAGTGTGCTCAGACATATTCCCTCTGATTGATGAGAACTACCTGATGTTCTGGATCGGCGTGACCAGCGTGTTGGTTCTGTTCATCATCTACGCCTACATATACATCCTGTGGAAAGCCCACCACCATGCTGTGCGAATGCTGAGCCGCACCTCGCAGAAGAGCCTTGTGGTTTATTCAGCAGAAGGGACCAAAGTCCAGACCACACGGCCTGAGCAGACACGCATGGATATCCGCCTGGCCAAGACCCTGGTGCTCATCCTGGTGGTGCTGGTCATCTGCTGGGGACCGTTGCTCGCCATCATGGTGTACGACCTCTTCTGGAAGATGGACGATGACATCAAGACAGTGTTTGCATTCTGCAGCATGCTCTGCCTGCTCAACTCCACCATCAATCCTATCATCTACGCCCTGAGGAGCAGAGACCTGCGGCACGCCTTCCTCAGCTCCTGCCACGCCTGCAGGGGCAGCGGCCAGCAGCTGGACAATAGCCTCGAGTCCGACTGTCAGAACAGGAATGTCAACATTTCCGCCAACAGGGCTGCTGAGAGCTGTGTGAAGACCACTGTGAAAATAGCCAAAGTAACAATGTCCGTATCCACCGAAACATCTGCAGAGGCTGTCTAATCGGCCACCACAGGGGAAGCTATGAATGTCACCTCCCATGCTATTTAACGCATAAAAAAGAATTTACAGAGAAGAGGAAACTTCCTCAAAAAAGAAAAAACACAATTCATCCCCAAGTAGGCAATTATTCTTTAAGAATATGTGCGAGGACAGGTTGTGCCAAAGTGCCAAATGGTATGAAAAGCCCACTAAATCATGTCATGGCGATCAGGCCATCAAGTTCACCATAGACTTTCACCATATCCAGTTAGCATATTCTATTTTTGTACTGGAATTCAGGTTTTGAAAACAATATATCTTCATTTACGGGGAAAAAGGGGCTACTGATATGTTTTGCTGTCAGTTACATTTTAACACGTGTCTGGCATAAAAGTGAGACTTCAAGCCTTGCCTTTGTGTTGTACCTGATGATTTCCATGAGGAAATGCAAAAAATTGCAGACTTTGATTGTTTCTTTCTAAAATTTCCATTAAAGGTGGCATTTTTGTAGTTCATCTGACAACACTCACAATGAGTGGCAAATGTATGAAGACATTTAGAGCACAAATATGTCATTCTGACTCTCTCTCTCTCTATATATGTATATATATATATATCTCATCACAAATAAACTTATGAGATGGAGGCAAAATGATTAAAGATTGTGGAGAGTGTCAGATTTGAAGCAGCATCTACTGTGGCACAGAGACACCTGTCTCTTTTGTCCATTTCCATTGTGTCTTTTTTTTTTTTTTTTTCCCCAGATGTAAACCTACTAACTGTAGAGTGTTTTTTTTGCGAAACAAAGTGTTCGAATTCAAACTCAATCAGCAGCGCCAACACAACTGAATGTTTCTGCCCCCCCCCCCCCAAAAAAGGAAAGGAAATTATAGTGTTTGAAATCAGTGTGCTGGTCACTGCTGTAGCAGACTGAAATGGTCTTTGACCAAAGCTGCTGTCAACAAACCTATGATTTTACTATATTCTGCCGTGTGTGCAACACCTTGTGACTTGGTGTATAATTTTTTAACCCCGAGACTTTGGTGATTGTTTTAGTGCTACTGTTGCAGTGCGCTGTCATTTTGAAAAAAATAAAAGCAACCTGTGCACAGGACTTAGTAAAGTACTTTTAGTGTAAGTCAATAACGTGTGCTGTTTAATTTACGTATCTACACAAATAAAACAAAGTGATGTGTTCATAATAGTAACTTGAATAGATCTATGTCTGTCATTGTGTGGAGACTCAACAAACCGGCCTGATGTAATAATTTTCATTTAGAAATCTCACAGCACAATTGTTCTTTAGATATGAATCTTGGTGTAATGCTCCAGAGAGCTGTTTATTTATTAGTATGCTTTACTGCCTCTTGTATTAATGAGTATTGAAAATCAAAATGTCAACTGTCAAGTGGCTTCTGTATAGTGGTGGCATAATAAGGAATCTATGACTAAAAATCACAGTCAAGTGTTTTTAATATTGCTGTTTTCAAACCTTTGAATAAAGTTGCAGCTGGTTGTCATTTGCCTGCATTGTTTAACTTGATGAACCCAGAAAACTGATATGGGATTTAAAAAATAAAAAGCCAGACTTGTGAGCACCACGCATGTCAAGTATCAGTGGTGTTTTAGCGTCCTCTTGTGGATAATTGCCAACACTAGCAGCCTTTCAAAATCTATTAATCTAACGTATGTTTTCGTTATGTTGCACTCTGATTACAGTTACGACGGAATGCAAAAAATCACAATATTGACTTAAAAAACACACAATTATCTTCTTTCTTCGAAATACTGCAGGCAGTGATTGATGATAAATCTCCTAAATGGGTGGGGTCTTGTTAGAATTGTAATAAATAAATAAATATAGGTTTTCCTACTACAGTCCCGTGTACTTTTCTCAACTCTTTAGACAGCACTAAAAATGTAATTTTTTGTGCTTGTTTAGATGTTGAAATATCCTGATATGATTGTATCGTAATTTTCAAAACTGTAATTTGACATATTCCTTCTTTTTTCTCAAATACTGAATGATACTTTTCGTGAACGTTTTATAGCTGCATTAAATGAAGTTGAAACTAACAGGGGTTTTTTGGGGGGGGGGGGTGCAAACAGCGAATTTGAAAAAAAAAAGCCCATACAGATTTGGGAAATGTAGTTTTAATTACATAGATAAACTAGTTAATAGGGTTAATAAAAACTACAAGTACCAGGAACCTTTTCTTTGCTACGCATGCTCATAACCAACGGAGTCGCTCGGAATTAAAGGTTGTCGTTACTGTTTACTATTTAGAAGTTGCGGTAGTAAATCTGTTGTCATCACGGCTTTCAGAACATTTACCTTTGATTTTTTTTATTTGGACTAGTTCCACGTATACCGGATGATTTCAGCTGTATGAGATTTATCTGCACACGACAAGGGGACGCAAGAATATCTATATTTATGTAAACTCCGGAATCGTTAGCAACAAGCTAGTATTGCAGGCACGCAGCTATTGGGCCCAGTTCTTCGACTGATTCATATCAAAATCCTTCCTATAAGCATTTTAAATCAGTACACTTCGGCGTAATGGCTTGTGGTGCTACTTTAAAAAGGACCCTGGACTTTGATCCTCTAATGAACCCCGCTTCGCCGAAAAGGAGGAGGTGCGCTCCAATGATGTCTCCAGTCTCGTCGCCACAAAAATATTTGCGTATGGAGCCGTCACCTTTCGGAGAAGTGTCATCCAGACTTACGACAGGTAGCGGATAAACGATAAATCGCATTCATTTTACCGTGTTCTTTTGCATAATATTTAGTTAGCAAGTACCTTATTAGCATATACCCGGCGTTGTACCGGCTTTTTTTTTTTTTTTTTGTAAAACACGACTTTAGATACAATTTGACACGCAAAATAACTACAGTTGTTAATATTGCCTTAAAAAACTTGATGGACGATGTGATGCCTCAGAATATATTTTAATGATTTATGGAAGTAATGGGCAGAGAAACAGATATCAGTGGTTGACATATAATTTTTTTTATTTTATTTTTTTTTTTACTTTTGAAACACAAAGCTCTTTATATTGAGCTGGCCTTTGGATGTTTGAAATATAATTTATGTTTTAGAGCAAATTCTCCACAATATCAAGCAAGAGTACAAGAGGCTGCAGAAAAGAAGACACCTAGATAATGCTTTCCAGCAGGGAGATAGCAGTTGTCCTCTCGAACTGCAAAACATTCACAGTGGCTCAGCTCTACCAGGTAAATTCCTTGACTTGTGTTTAAGTGAAATGGTTAATAAAACGTGTTTGGTGCATTCTGGTAATTGTATTTTTTGCTAATCCTTTACAACGCTGGTTGTCAATCCAGTCCTACAAGGTCTGAAATCCAGCCGGGTTGTCTGTCCTCATAGGCAGACACCTGCTTTCACCCAGTTTTTTTTGTGATGAGCAGTTTTCTACCTCGTAGGACAGAAAACCCGACTGGATTTCAGGTCTTGTAGGATTGGATTGACCACAACAGACAGTAGGCATACTGGTTTAGTATGTGATACCTTGTATAGTTATTTAAAGCCATTATCGGCGTTGTAGTGGGTTTTTGATGTCCTTTGATACCCTTCTCTCTTGGTGTACCCATTTTACACACATACTGATAACTGAAACTCTCCCCAGGTTAGTCTTTTTTAGATTTTATCTTGCTGTGGTTCATTCAAGTCTACTGACAAATGAAAGTATACAATAGGGACTCTGTGCGTACTTTAGGAAAGGGTTAGTTAGTGCCTTTGTTTTGAGGAGAAGGACAGTCAGCACAGCAGATGTCTGTGTAATGTGATTCCATTCATGTCACCTTGTGTTTTTGCATCTGCATTGGTGCAAAATAAACCATTTTTATCCAATGGTGTTAAATGAGGTACTGTAGTGTTTTGTGGTGGTTGTTGTGCAGCCACGCTGAAGCAGTACACTTTCCAAATGAGATGTGCAGGAAAAGTCTGGCTGTGGTGCAGTACTTGGTTGTGCCAAAATGTTTCTATTTTCAATCAGTAATCAGTGTTTATCTTCCAACTTACAGGTACATCCTCAGCTGCAACATCTCCCAGCAGAAAAGAACAACCTTTATTCTCCCTCAGGCAGGTTGGGATGATATGTGAAAGACTACTGAAAGAGCGCGAAGACAAAATTCGTGAAGAGTATGACGAGATATTGACAACAAAGCTGGCAGGTCTGTCTTTGTAATGTTTTTCCTATTCAGTTCTATAAATAACAGCTTTAAGGGTAGTTTATTAATGGGCCAAAAATGTTTGATTCCTCCAAAAGAACAATATGATGCGTTTGTCAAGTTCACACATGATCAGCTGTTGAGAAGATTCGGAGAACAGCCAGCTAGCTGTAAGTTTACGATTGTCAATCCTGGCAAGTAAGGGATTTTTTTATATGAATCAAAATGTCCTCGCATACTAATTTCAGTACCTTCTTGTCCACAGATGTTTCCTGAGTGTCGCCTTCAGAAATAACATTTGCTGCATATTACACCAGGAAGTCAGTGGGTCTACTTGGGCTTAACTCCTAGCTGTGCCATGCTGTCTCTATGTGGACTCACTGCCTCGGGCCCCTTTTGGTGGCATCAACATTTGCTTTGTTTTCCAGGGTTTGCAAGGCTTCCTGCTACCACCCTGTTCTAAAAACTGGGACAAGTTGCCTCTTAACTGTCAATATTTATTTGGATTTGTTCTGATGCCTTCATAAAGGCCGACTTCCACCTTCATAAATGGCCTTTTTTATTTTATCTTGTCTTTTTTACAGAGAAGAATTTAGTAGCATTGGTTTGCTGTTGAGCATTTCTAAAAAGGGAGTTATCCAATCAAGGCTGCCTTCCCTCTAGAGTCCAGGAACTGGCATTTTGGTCTGTCTTCAGCATTGTTTTAAACTGTTCTGTAATTACTGTTATATTTGTATACACTGTATTTTTTTATTATTATTATTTTTTGCTTGAATTTCATTGTATCAAACAGTTGTTTTATTTGCTGTAGGTATTGTAGAACTTCAATTAAAAAGTACCGGTAATCTGAAAGTAACCTGTTTAACACTTGTTTAATTTCAGTGGTGATTCAGTTTTTATGGGATCTTATGTGTGTACAGCTGTTAACCCTGGGTGAGTGGAACACTGCTCCTTTAAATGGAGAATTTCTCATTTGTGGTAAGCTTACAGTATTTTGAGGGCTTAACATGTCTAATGTGTTAAAGTATTTCAAGATAAAGTAAAAATATTGAGATGTAAAGCAATTTTAAATCCCCGCACCTGCAGATTTGAGAAGTTCACTGATGCTAAATTAAAATCCTATGAAACAAGTATCAACGACGAAGTAAGGCTCTTTTTTTTTCTCTGCCGATCACAAAATCGGGAGGTGCTGTGAATCTAATCGAATGCACCATTTGTGCGTTCGCCACGTAATGAGGAATAAAAGGCCTGATTGGTCGGTAAGTAGGAGGTGACGTAGTTAAGGCGGAAGTACAGAAACTACTGACCATATGATGCATTTTCGTTTAAATTAATATCACTTTTTCAGCACATATAAGGCAGCATGGCGTGTTTCTTTAGACAAAGAATTGCGGAAAAGGTAATAACGGGTTTAAAGGTGGCGCTGCAGACGTACTAAGTTGCAGCGCGGCTTTGACCCTTGTGAAGACATTCTTTCATAAAACTGGCAGCAAAAATGGATTTTAATTAATTGAAATCAATTTAATATTTTGTATGTAACGTTGTAGTTGGGCAGTAAGTTGCAACAGTCGGAGGATGCCATCACGCCAGCTGTGTCAGCAGTTCCAGTTTTTAAGAAACAGTTAAGTGTTTTCATTAAAGATGACCTCTAAAAGGTCTGCTGCTAGTACTAATCCTCCCTGTAGTTACGATTTCTGGACCTTTTCCTCCTCAGGCAGACTGCTGATTTTAAACTTTCCGTCAGCATGTTACGAGCCCGGGGGGTTTTACCATCCAGCAGTGACATTCAACTGCAGACAGAACATTTAGCCTCTCAGGTGAGATCCCTCCTCCGTGAAGGATTGCTGATGTGATTTCTGAACTATGGTAGTCATTATTAAGTCTGTATTTATTCTACTGTTAACTGTATAAACTATGTCCTGTTTATGTTCAGGGCAACTGGAATTAACATCTTTATATTAAGTATTTTAATGAAGCAATTTCTGGTTAAGTACTGGTTTAATTTATTGTTTTAATATCCGGTTTGCACAAATGTGTGTTTCATCTCTGCTTAAATTGCATCTATGGCTCCCGTTTTGCATGAGAAATGACTTTCAGGTTTCAAATGTTTTGTCACATGTTGAAAAGCTCTTTATCATTAATAATTAGAATTTATCTTCCCTCAATATTAATTACATCTTTTTAAGGTTTACTTTGTATTATTCAGTTAAAGCCTGATAGTGTGGTAGAAGATGTATCAGCTGGATCTGGTGTGATCAACTTTAAAGTTAATCGCAAGCTTCTTGTCCAGGTTTGTCACTTCTGTATTTTTCAGCTACAACAAAATGATCAACGTGGCTGCACCTGCTGAATTTAATTTTCTGCACATTTTAGAAAATGTTGGAGCCATTTGGGAAGGGCCATGATGAGACATTTGGGTTAAACAGTGAACTTTTCAGATCTCTTAATAGGGGAACAACATTAGTTGAGTACAGGTATGTTCTTTTAATGTTACACAAACATCTTGAAGTCAGATGATAAAGAGCAACACTGTTGTCCTGTTGCAGCTCTCCAAATATTGCGAAAAAATTCCATGCTGGACATTTGCGATCCACGGTTATTGGTAAGGTTTAACAGAGGTAGCTCAGGTTTATCAGTATCTGTGTTTTTCAACCTTAATATAATGTTATTATGTTAATGTTTAATTCTGTGTATGTGAGGTTACTCTAAATTTCTAAATCAGCAAATCCAACTTTCCCTGAAATACAGTTGAAATACATGTCCAGGTAACTTCATCGCTAATCTCAAGCAGACTCTCGGAAACAATGTTATTCGAATGAACTACCTGGGAGACTGGGGTATGCAGTTTGGTGAGTACATTTTACACAAAACCAGTGGTTCTCTTGTCTCGTTGAGACCTGAAAGCTCCCCAGCGTGTGAACTGTGTCTGCTGTGTGTGATTTTAGGCTTATTGGGAGCTGGTTTTGGTCAATTTGGCTGTCAGCAGAAACTAAAACAGAATCCCTTACAACACTTGTTTGAGGTTAGTTGATACTGAATAGCTTTGCTCGAAAAGCTGAGAATGTATTTATAGAAGTTATTCTGGAAAGTTAGAATAACTGTTTTTGTACAGGTTTATGTTAAAGTGAACCAGGAAGCAGAGCACAATGAACACATGAAGCAGGCAGCCAGAGATTTCTTTAGACAGCTGGAGCAGCGTGACAACGAGGCTGTGTCTTTATGGAAGCAGTTCAGAGAGATCACAGTGGACGAGTACCAACGTGTTTACAAGGTTCCACCTGGACACAATAGCCACGCCACCGCCTCATAATGTATCAGCATATGCTGATCTTTAATTCTCACCCTCCTTTGACTTATTTTAGCGGTTAGGAGTCCACTTTGATATTTACTCAGGAGAATCTTCTCATCAAGATGGAGTGCAGAAGGTGCTGCAGCAGCTGAAGGGACGAGGACTGTTGAAAACCTCAGAGTATGTAACACTCTGTGTGTGTGTGTGTGTGTGTGTGTGTGTGTGTGTGTGTGTGTGTGTGTGTGTGTGTGTGTGTGTGTGTGTGTGTGTGTGTGTGTGTGTTTGTGTGTGAGACAGAGAGAGAGAGAGATGACTAATAAACATGTTTAGAGGGCAGTAGGTTCCTCCCTTACCATATTTGTATCCCTTTTGAAGTATTGTAAAGGGACAGTAGTGGGTGTTTTTGTATTAGTTCGTAACCACGTTTATTTTGAATTCCTGTTTATATGATTACTTGTGACAGCCGATTGAAAAATCAATGGGAAACTACATATTTACAGGAAAGGAACAGGTGTTGTGGATCTTTCCCCTGCTGGAGACATGAGCAGTGTCTGTACGCTGCTCCGCAGTGATGGTACCAGTCTCTACATCACCAGGTCTGTACTCTCTGAAGCCCAACTGTCTCACGAATGATGGAGTTTTGGAAGCAGGAAAGGCAGTAAGAGCTTATTTTTCCCATTTCAGAGATTTTGCTGCAGCCATTGATAGGATGGAAAAATACAGTTTTGATGAGATGATTTATGTGGTGAGTAAAATGATATGAAACATCCACAGGATAACTGCTGATTGTGCAGCTGTTGATCTGTGAGTGCATTTAAATGTAGATTTTTTTCTCGTCTGGATAACATTAGTGTTGCCCTTTATTTCCTTTAAAGACGGACAAAAGCCAGTCGAACCACTTCAGGCAGCTGTTCCAGCTTCTACAGACTTTGGGACACTCCTGGGCAGACAGGTCGTGAGAAATGGTAATTTTACAGTTATACTTTTTATTTAAATGTATGCTAAATTCTCCCGTGTTTTCAGATGTCAGCACGTTCCCTTCGGCCTGGTGCGGGGTATGAAAACCCGTAGTGGTGAGGTGGTGTTTCTGGAGGACGTGCTGGATGAAGCCCGAACCAGAATGCTGCGCAACATGGAGGAGTCTAAAAGTACATCCTAAACTCAGCATGTATTTGACACACTTGACCAACTGTATGGTGGCGTGTTTGCGCATTCTGATTTTTCCTTAGCCATCATTATTGCACCTTTGACCTTTGACTGTCCTTTGTTTGCATCGACTCAGCAAGTCTTTTTCTCTTTTGCTGGTTTGAAGTTATCTCTGCATTCTCTTGAAAGCAGTTGAAAAAGATGGAAATTTAAGATTAAGTGCACATAGATCTTTAAAGTACTTTGATGCTAAAAATGCATTTTTGGGTTCAGTCAATAATTATTGCTTTTTAATCAGCCACAAAGAAACTGGAAAACCCAGAAGAAACAGCAGAGAAAGTGGGAATTACTGCTCTCATCATCCAGGTGAACTGGAATTAAATGCTACTTCAAGGCACAAATACTCAAATATTTGTGTGACGAGTTTACTGAGTTCATCTGTGATGATGGGTTTTATTGATTTTTAGGATTTCAAAGGTCCCCTGCTGTCAGACTACACGTTTGACTGGGACAGAGTGCTGCAGGCTCAGGGGGACACTGGAGTGTTTCTGCAGTACACACACGCACGACTCTGCAGGTTCACTCTCAGATGACAGTCATATAATTAAAAAACAGAACAAAAAACATGGTGCAATTTTGTTACTGCAGCCTGGTGCGGAGGAGTCAAGCTACAGAAGCATGTGACTTTGATCCTTCCCTCCTGCTCGATCACACGAGCGTCGCTGTCCTGCAGCACCTTCTTCGGTCAGTGAATGTGTTTTCATGGGGTACCCAAGGAAAGAGTCGGCATCCACCGATGGACGTGTAATTAACCTGCACTCTGCTTGTTTGCAGGTACGATGAGCTGCTGTTCCAGTCAGCTCAGGACCTACAGCCCAAACACCTGGTCAGCTTTTTACTGAAGCTCAGGTAGATTCAGGATGTAACACTGAGCATATAACGCTGAGTATATAGACCTGTATTTGTTGCATTTCAATCGTGTTCGTCTCTTATCACTGGCAGTCACCTTATCGCCTCAGCACACAGAGAGTTACCGGTGAAGGGAAGCTCACAGGAAGTTGCACAGGTACACGATGAACGTTACATTATTGTCATTGTCATTTAGATGCATAATTGCAGAATCAGAAACCAGTCCCTTATCACTGTTCTTTGAATTATCAATAATTAAATCAAGTATATGCCTATAGCGAATTTATTTAATTCTGCCTCAATTTGTGTTTTAATCTTATCTTGCTGGTTTTATACAACAGGCTAGGTTGCGACTGTTCAGCGCAGCGCGCTCAGTCCTGGCCAACGGGATAAGGATCCTGGGCATCACACCACTTGAAAGAATGTAGATGTAAAAAACATTTGTGAAGTTAAGTTTAAATAAAAACGGTTATTTTTAATTTTTTTTTTTTTTTACATCCGAGTGTCATTTAATCAAACTTAAACAAATAAAACTTTCAGCATTTTTCGACAGGATGTTGATGTGTTCATAGTCAGTAACTGTCGATGTCATCACACTTTCAAAATCACTTTTATTAAAAACAGAAGAAACAGATGTCTTTGAAGAAAATTATAAGACAGGATTTATAAAAACACAGTTCGATATGCAGTCAGCAGCTTTCACTTTCAAAATCAGAAATATATGGACATAGGACGCTAACATTGGAACAGTGGAAATACTATAAACCCCTTGACGTTACACGGAATTATAAAACTGCACTTTGAGATATATGGAAACTTCAAGGTAACAACGGCTTCAGCGAAACCTTGTTGACAGTTTCAGATCATTTAATACCGTTTTAAAATCTTTAAAACGGAAACGTTACAGAAAGTAACGATTTACTTCAAAATGGTAAAACACTTTGGGCAGATTTAAAAACTGTCCTTGCTCCAAGCAGGAGTAAACGTCACACTGTGATCAGTTTCTCTCTGGATTCATTGGTCATGTCCTGCCGTCTTAGCTTGGACGTGTCCTGCTTGGGAAGCCCGTACAAGTAGATGGACACGCACACAAAGATGGCACCAGATGCAAAGGACAGCGCTGCAGAAGAAAAGCCACTTCAGACATTTCCACAATTTAAATACAAAGCTGTTTGTTTTTTAATGTGTTTGGAAACTTAAACTCTCGCTGAACTCGATCAAACTTTGCTTAACATAACAATGTTAAGAAAATCTGACATACTTATCTGTAGTCCAAACAAGATGACTGATGCAACGGTTGACAGGACGATGGCTGCTGCAGCGGAGAAGCCCTTCATAATGTTATCTGTGTACTTCACCACCACAGATGTGTACAGGCCACCCACACTGGCCAAAACTGGAGGTGCAAACAGCAAGGTTGGCTACCACATGGAGGAGGCATTTCAAACAGGAAATACCCTCTGATTGATGACACTTACACACTACAAAGCACACCCAGGAGGTGTACCCGAAGAAGAAGCCTTTCTCCAGGACCTTGTCACCATCATTCATGAAAACACCAATCAGGGTGACCATGATCCCAGAGAGGTACATCTGGATGTTTCTGACCCACAGAGATGTGTCTGAGCTCTTTAACACCTTCTCAAAGTACACACCTTGACCAAAAACAAAGAAGAATATTAGCACAGTATAATGAAGTAGCATGATTCAATGATAGTCCTATGTTATTAATGGCACATGGACTTGCTTATTAGCATGAATGTTGTGAGATATGTAATAACAACTTCTGCTGTATTTTACCTGCAAATCCTGAGCAAAGGACAGCAACAGCAATGGCGATGAACCCAACCAAAGGGTTCTGCTCGATCTGAAAACAAGGCAGAGTCGATATATACCCTGCAGTTTGATTACAGAAATTTGATGCAAATCTGAATTATGACACAGAGGAAATTGGCATAATTAATAAATTAGAGATACTTTTAGCATATTAATTCATGCCACACCCACCTGAACCTTGGTGGCTTCCGCTGGCTTCCACTGGACCAGTATGACGCCCCCACAGAGCATGAATACCGAGAACCACTGCAGTCGACTGAGAGAGCGGTTCAGCATTAGGACGGTGCACAAGGCCGTGCACGGGATCTTCAGCTGATAGGTCACCTGCAAAGAAAAACACATTCATATTACACACTTTTTCAACAGGGCACATATTAAAAAGTAAAATAACAATAGAGATAACAAGTGGGAAACATCTTAAGTGCTAATATCTTTAGTGCTTTTCTATTTTCCGTCTTGTGATCTTGAAACATGTAAGAGTACCTGATAAACAGCAGCATCAAGGTTGCTCAGGGCGAGAAAGGCCATGTTATTCTGAACCGCATACACTAGTGAAGGAACGCTCAGCTTCAGCAGTTCTTTTGGACTGCAGAAAACATGTTCGACTATGGTGTTCTTTAGTCTGGTCGGACTTCCAGTTTCTCTGGTACACACAAGACAAAAGAAAATATTATCTTCTAATTACATATATAACAATTAATTCTGCACACTCTCCAGGGTTTGAGTCAATCCATTTACAGTCTGGCTTAGACTGACTGATCATTTGTTTTTCTTATTTATGGTATCATTTAGAATTTCTTCTCTGCTTTGATATACATTACAGTAGTCACATGTGTTACTTTTTATATTGAATACAGACTTGAGATCACTGTTCAGTTTTTGTTTTGAATGAATTCTGTTGTACTTAACTACGATCAGTGTGAAATCTTTCATTTAGCACAGTTACTTATTTTGTCAACAGCCTAATAATCACTTACTTCATCAGCATCCCCAGACTCAGTATTAATTTAACAACCTCAGTGATGCACACTGCAGTCGTCGAGAAATACAGATCTCCTGATGGGATTGTTCTTGTATACCGAAGTGCCACTGTGTATGTAGCTGCCACCAGTGTCATCACTGTTAGACAGTACAGTTTGAAGACCACACTCACATTTTCTGAAACGAAACAAAGAAAAAAAATTTCACGGTCGAGCGGACATGAACTAAACTAACGGGTCATTACTGCTGCGTAACATGACCATGTCCAACAAAGCAAAGAAGCACAGTATTCGTTTTACAAATCCTAAACATAAAAATATATAGAATATATCTTAACAATCCTTTGCTCGCTGTTTTCTATACAAACATACACTGCTGACTGTTCACAGCGAGAACACTGGCCTACGATGCTAGTTAAAATTCGCTGTTTAACCTCACCGGCGGCCATCGTTGCTCTGGTTTGTGTTCGTCTCTGTGACAAAAATAATCACTTTTTTCATGTTATATACTGTTAAAACGATTTCACATTTCCTCACATATCAGTTAAAAAACGCTGCCCATCCAGCAGGACAGCAGGACGGGAAACGGAATCGTTCTGCCTGGGACCACAATGTTCCTACATTTCCCAAGATGCCACACGAGTCACTTCATGGTGGCGTTTGTTTTGTCGTTGGTGTCTCGCGGTTTCTCGTAATTACAAAAACAGGTCCAAAACTACCATTTTACTGATTGGAAGACACTTATTTATTTATTTATTTATTTATTGAAGACAAGTGTTTACATCCATCACCATGAAATATTATTTAGAATATGAAATAAAGGAGACATTAGATATTTTTTCATTACTTTTCTACTGTTCCTTAAACCTAAAAACCTGACTTTATTTTATCATAACAGCACTAATAGTTCCTCTTTCTTTTTCTCTCTCACTTGATAAACCAATAATAGCAGGGGAATGGTACAGCAAATGCAACTTTTTTATTAATTGGACTGGAAAGAGCAGATACAAATTCTCCATTCAAACCAACATTTTACATTACAGTCTGTCAGGTATAAACAGAAGCTGCAGGGAGTTTTAAATAAGAGGAGAATGGTGAAAGGTGTCATTATCCATCACTTAAACAAATCCTAAAAGTTTTTAAGTTACAAAAATGTCAGCACTTCATGTCATACATATGGTGCGAAGAAACATTTGGCATAGCTCTAATCACAAATGGAACACTGTCCACACAATTAGAGGAAATGCTGTCGTATGCACAGATTAAATGTCATTGCAGCAACCCATAGGAACTCATGAGTTGTCAGAGGGAATGTGCTCAAAGCCTTCGCTCTCCCTCACCAGGGCCCTCTCCAGGATGACACGGCCCTCCTTGTAGCGCTGACTTTCCTCTGTAGCAAACTCGTACATCCAGCCCAGCTTGCTATTGCAGTTCTTGCAGCTGACGTCTCGCACCATGTGATTCCCGGTCAGCATCTGTCTGTCTTGCACCTCACTATGCTGCAGATTCACAACCTGGAAAGCAGCAGTCAGATTCTTCAGTGTAAATTCTAGATTTCTATTCCTTTTAAAATTCTGGTTGCAAATCAGTAAAAATATTAAAACTGTAAAATTTTGTCTCTCAATATTGGAAAAAACAAAATCTGTGATTATTTGCAATCAATATAAATGCAGTATGTCACACATATTGGAGCAACAATCCTGATGGGATATGTGGGTAAGTATTTTAAATATCAATAAATAAAATTTTGCAGACAGATACCTTGTTGAACAGGAACGCTCGGCCTGTGGCTCCAGTGAAGCGCGTTGAGATGAGCTCAGCTCGATTGGTCAGAATGGTGTCACAATTAGCGCAGGAGAAGAGACGAGTTCCACCAATATGATCCAAGAAGATCCTCCCCATTGTGGGAACCACCAGCTAGTTATTAAAAAACAAAAACAAACAAACAAACAAAAACTCCTGCAATTGAGCGCTCTGTCTAATTGAAAAAAAAAAAAAAAAAAAAAGATAGGAAAAAGAAAGCAAAATATAACTGTATTGTTTTGAGTAAGCAAAATTTTGGTATACAGTGTGATGTATCATTTGAACATGTCATATTCTGGTCGACATGTGACCTGCATTTAATATGACAGACAGTTCATTACATCTTAATATTACATCTTAATATTTCTACAGACAGTTTTGTTACGTTTTGTTTTTGTTGTTGTTGAGCTTAGCTACTACAGTCTATGACTATAAATGTTGAACTTATTTATTTATTAGGGTTGTGCAGACATGACTTATAAGTCGGGTGCCTGTCGTATGAGTGTTAGGATTTCCAGAGCTCACCTGAATGCATCAGGTATTGTCAACAACAAAGGTTAGCCAAAGGAAGAAAAAAAACGTTTACCACAGCTTATTTTTCTCTGAAAGGGAAAAAGAAGCAGTACTATTTTTGAAACAAAGTCATGTAACAGTTACTGCTTGAATGACAAGACAAAAATGGATAATAAATAATAAAGACTGTTGATAATAGGCCAAAACAATGTTAAACTGAATTTCTTACCTCGCAACGTTAGCTAGCAGAATTCTAAAAGGACACTTTCTTGTCCCAGACTTTTAGTTTTCCAGGTTGTCTTTAAAGTAAGAGAAAATATGAATGCCTAATGTCGATGTTGTGTTTGACACTAACAATGCGAAGATTGACGTAATCAGCCGTCTACAATAGCATTCATTCAAGAAGACAGCTAGCGACAATGAGAGACAGATTTCTGTGTGGACTTTTCAAATTAAGACAGTATTGGTAACAGATTTAGTTTTATCATTATTAAATATAATAATTAGCATTCACACTGTTACTTATGACATATTTGTGTTATCTTACATTGTTATTATAAATATATTATAATTAGCGTGTTGTAATGATCTTAAACGTTGTCTTGCTTTTATTTTGAATGCGGCCCTTACACTGATTTCTTTGTCCCCTCCCCTCTACCTATATAATGCCAACCAACACGTGATATTTTACTAACTACACGGGGTGCAAAATCACATTGATGTTAATTTCTTGTGTTATAGCTTTTACTACTTCATATATAAATACAGACTGACTGAAATATTTAATTGATTCAAGACATTTAAAAAAATATATAGTTCAATATTTGTCTGTAGATTTAACCACTGCACAACCAGAGTAGGCTGTGACCATTAAAACAGAGATTGCAGCATCTAAGATTAATGCACTGGTTATGGCTTAAATTCTATGATTTAATAGTCTTGTTATAGTGGGACTGAGAGGCTAGAAGTATTAGAGTACCAGCTAGCTAAATTTTTAGAAAAGTAACAGGATATATGAAAACCCAACCCACTATTTACTTCCCTGTTACCTTCAATAAAATCTGTTCTAGTCCAGTCATTTACTGTCTGATCTTGGGGACAGTGTTGACTGCAGAACAAACTGTTCAGCTCATCTAAGTGGCTCACAGATATGAATAGACAAGGATGATAAATACCATGTTTCATCGGGGTTAAGCAGAGTTGGTGTCCTTGAGGGAAGATAACAGCCTGTAAATGTAGTTTGAACTCGTATCAGGATTGCAGTAATCAGCATCCTTATTTCTGCTGCATTAAAGCTCTGCCTAAAGGTACTGTTGAGAGAAATCTAAAGACCAACCCTCAGCGGTGTTCTGTATGTATTTAGGTGGGTGTCTGACAGAGATTGCTATGATACTGCATGATAAAATGTATCATAAAATGCACATTATCTTTTATATTGCACTGCTTGTAAATAAGAATGTGTGTGATAGAAAAATTCAAAATGTTGCTATTACACTTATACTCTCAGTCAACTGGTGTCAGATCATCAGAGATTGTTGGTTTTCTTTTTATAATAATTTTATTCTTATTTTTTTGTGAATTTTGTTTAAAGTTTCTTTATCACTGTTTCTGATCTACTGACCATTAGTCACCTCAGAAATCAGATAAGAGATAGGAGTTTTTTAATCTTTATGACAGAAGAGCATCACTGTTAAAAACACAAAAGAGTGTGAACTTTTGGGGCACCGCTACTCTTTTCTTTTTTTCTAAATAAATGAATTGACTTTATGGACAGAAGCCACCAGCTCCCATCGTCAGTGTAGGGCCTTTGAGCATCTTTAAACACTCTTGTAAATCAAACACTTTCTCTTAATAAATCAAAACTAAACCCCACTCCATTCATCGGGAGAAAAATGTTTTCCCTTATTGGTCATAAATAGATAAGGATGAGATAGACTTCCCAAAGGTGCCAAAATAACCACTTCTCACCTTGAACCTGCCCTATCACCATGAAACTGGCAGGGGAAAAGCACTGAGCAGCGAAGGCAAAGTGGTGGGGTAATTTTTGACCTTTGAAGTGGAAATGTGAAACTAGCTGGTCTGACTCTGCAAGCACTTGTTCGGGAAAGTGGTGTCTCTCCTCATTTATAATCCCAATTCTCCAGCTAAATTTTATAGAAACTCAAGCAGACATGACTATGATATACACCTTTGGTATTTGGTAACCTTTTGGTTTAATTGTACTAATTAGGTTTTTAGAATTGAAGCAGGGGTGCTGTTCCTATAAATTTTTACAATAACTGATAATTGTGACAGACCACAGTTATGTTAAAGCATCATCACAAAAACATCCTATCCTTCCACCCCTCATGTATTGTTCTCTCCTCTAATCAAAGAAATAATTAAAATTAAGGTAGACTTGAGAGAAAAGGGTAATCATTCTATTATCCAATGTTAATGACTGTGTCCTTTGATCAAACAGGCATGTCCCTCCCCTCACGACGTTTATGATGTGTGTAACGTAGTGGCCATAATGATATAGACTGACAGCTAACAGCCGAGTGAAGAGAGAAAGAAGGTTGAGGGAAAAGAGGGGGAAAAAATCCGAGCAGATTTAGAAGGATAATGTTTTCAGAAATGGTTCTGATCACAGTCCTTGGACTCTCATGGACAACAGGTTTCTGTGGTTTCATTTAATGCTGCTGTCATTTCAGTGTCAATCTATCAGGAAAGATCATCTTTGTTTTTTCATTCTTAGGAGACTGCTGATTCCTTTAAATCCGATTTAAACTTACCTTTCCAGTTTATAGATTCTCTGCGTCAACATTCTACTGTATAATACTTTAAAATACTTTGAATTATGTTACTTCTCAGTGTCCTCTATGTGCAGGTAAAGCCTAATGATTTATTCGTTAATGCAGCATCGGCTCTGATTTCAGTAACTGGACTGCCTTGCACACAGATATCCCTCTCTCCCACCCCCCCATCTAATGGTAAGAATGGATGAACTGACACTGAATTAAACAATGACTGAGGGTTTAAGTAATCTCAGTTACTTAGAAATATGTTTTATATAATGATATTTTGCATTTACTCTGGGATGAGTGTGCAGCTCCACATAGGTTCTATTTCAAGTTGCAACATCTTTGGAACCAACAAAGCAAAGAAGGCCATGAGCAGTCAAATGTAGTATAATGCAGCTTCATTTTAGACCATGTATATTCTTGATTACTCCTTGTTGTGTTTCAGTCACAGCAGCTTTAACTGGGTAATAATTAACAACATAACCACCAATACAAAGTTGGTGATTTATCAATCAATCTGACGATGCTGATAATGTTTCTGTATTTTTCTTCTGTGTCTGTATATTACTTTTCATCTTTTCTCCTCACAGTCAACAGCGTTCGGCCCTCAGACGTGGCTGTATTTGCCACCATCGGAAGTCATCGACACAGGTGCGAACAGGTCACTCGACAGCTTCAGCCGCAGTCATATTTGTACAATGGTATCTTAAATATACTGCAAAGAGACACAACCAGGGACTGTTTCATTCATTTATTTTATTTTTTCTTTCAGCTCTGAGTTGACCACAGTGACATCAAGACTCAAAGGTAGGAGTTTTCTGTAGATTTCTCCTCATCTGTTGACTGTATCTTTGTGTCTTTTCAGAACACACTTTCATTAGTCTCTTAGTAGCACAGAATACACTGAGGACCTTGATGTGACCATCGTTATACTTTATACCTTTACTACACTGATTTTACACACAGTCTGTGATAATCTGCAGCAGTGAACCTAGTATGCACTCTTATCTCTTTAAAAAAAGATACTGACTCAACCGTACACCCGCAGCATATTTGAAACACTTTCCGTAACTATTGCTACTTTATTTATTATTTTTATTCACATGTACAGTAAATATCATCATGACTGCTTTTCAATAGCTTTTGTTTCTTGTTAAACTTGATTTATGTTTGCAATTGTCATTTTAGGTTTAATGTTCTCTAAATAATTACTCTTATCAGTAGTGATGTAACATATAAAATCTATCCAATTACAGGGATCCTGCGTATAAATTTACCTTTCGTGTGTGTGTGTGTGTGTGTGTGTGTGTGTGTGTGTGTGTGTGTGTGTGTGTGTGTGTGTTGAACATATACTATAAAACCGTTCTGAATCTACCGTATGAATGGTGTTCCGTCAGAGCTGATGACGCTGTTCAATCCTGGACTCATCAGTCCACCCTCAGATGGATCGAGTTCATACGCCCCCCAGCAGGATCAGCAAAGGTACACATTCCATCTCCTCCCCATTAAGAACATACAACTTAGGTTGGTTCCGCATGATTTATAGATGGTTTCTTCTTCTTTCTCCTTCATTGCATCAGTTTATTGGATCAGGCAAAGGAGGTATCCCTGCAGCTGCAAAAAAAACAGGTAGGTGCTCTTTTTCATTTATATTCATTTTTTTAATTTGAGCATTAGAAAATTCAAAGACTTTTTTTTAATATACAGGTTGTGGATCTTGGCAGAGACTGGAAGTTGCTCCTTCTCTTCATTCAGATGGATCAATTCTGTGCCTGCGAGCAGCAGCGGGTACAGTGAAATTCATCCATTTCCTTTCAGTGATGATATTCTTAAAGGGACAGCTTGGTGAAAATGAAAAACTCAGCCCTATGCTGATAGAGAGGTGGGAGCTGGCCATAGAACATTTTAAAAAGCATTGATAGAAATCTACAGCCAAACAATTATCGTAGCAATGATGTCTGCTTGACAAAGAGAAAATACAGTAAAATCTGCTGCTTGGGTTGGTCAGCTGCAGCATTCTATTTAAAACTGCATACATTCAAACCATATTTTTCCTTTTTTTGACAATAAACTACAGTATCTGTGAGCAACTGTGGCGTCTAAGACCTTCAAAGACAGCTACATACTTACTCTTGTGTTCCAGGCCAAGGCTGTGATCAAAGCCGTGGTTCAGGAGGTGGATGACACTTTGCAGTATTTGCACTCTCAGGTAGTATCAATGGCAGTCAGGATCTAACACCGAAATGTTTTGTCGAAGATTAATCTTTCGTCTTTGAACTGTCTGTGTGTGGCGCAGCTGAGGAGAGCCATTGTCAGTGTTGCCGTGTGGGATGGAGAACATGACAGGTTCCAGAACAGGTGAGTTTAATGTGTAGATTTACATCTACAGGTCTACAAAAAGCAAATACCAGAACTTGGCTTATAGGAAGTGTTTGTGAAAAGATTAATTTTGTGCTCCCTTGAAAGGATGTGTCCATGTATGGAGACAAAGAGCGAAGGAGAAGTCCGCCTTCAGAGGGCCCTGTTGAGTCACGCGCTGCAGGTTTGTTTACTGTTCTTTTAAAAATGTTGGCTTTAGCTCTTGTGATATTGTTGTACATTTTTTTCCTACAGGAGTCCTTGGAGGACCTTGTGGTAGCGAAGCGATGGTATGGCAACAGAAACGACTTCACAGTTGTTATGCAGGACGCACCTTTGGTTTCCGATCTGTCTTTAGCCTCAGTGAGTTATCTATCTATCTATCTATCTATCTATCTATCTATCTATCTATCTATCTATCTATCTATCTATCTATCTATCTATCTATCTATCTATCTATCTATCTATCTATCTCTCTGTCTCTCTCTCTCTGTGTGTGTGTGTGTGTGTGTGTGTGTGTGTGATAGCAACCATAAGAAGAGCCTTAAAAACAAGAAGAAAATAGGAATAACAAGACAAGTCACACAATCAGAAAATCGTTCAATTATCTCTTCTTGCACAAAGTTGCTAAAGTATGCATGCAACAACATCTTTATTTTTTCAAGTGTTAAAACATGCAGTTCCAGTGTGATAGGACCAAAACCTGCAGTATCTAGTTTAGATTCAAGTAGGTTAAGTACAAAGTAAATATACAGTATGTGACAGATTAAGAGATTATTTCCCTGAAGAGACACATTCTGCATCTAACCACAGTGTTTTCCTCATTAGAGCGGGACGCTGCTTTGGTCACAAGTGTCACAACAGACTGACAACCTGCTGGTACAAATGTGGACCAACCTGGTGAGGCTCAACACAAACTCCACTTTAATGCATTTCACTCATTATGAAAGAAAAACGTTCTGTCTTTTAGCTACAGCCCACAAACAATCACAACACAGACAACCGAGGACAGATCGTCTCCTTGCCATGTCCAACCAAGGTAAATCACTGTGAAATCTCACAAAAATACAGTGAAATCAGCACATTAAGGCTTTCTTTCTGCTTCTTCTTTTTTTTTTTTAATTGAATCACATGACTTCTCAAGGACCGGCCCTACTTGAGGACAAAGGGAAACACACTTTTATATCCCAGAAGAGATGCCTCCCCTCTCCTGGACACAGTGAGTAGCTTCAAATGGACCTCTCTGGAATGTCCTTTATGGTTCTGATTCTGGATGTGTTCTGTGTGTCTGCTCAGACTACAGGCACGGAGATGCCCTGTGAGGACCTGAGCCGCTCACCCTCCATCCCCACCTCAGGTAGGACAAAACAAAGATGTGCCATTTTCACAGGTATTTCGTTACAAAACTACGTGGTTATTGTCATTTTTGGTTTTATACAGCTCATATACAGCTTTTTCTCATTCTACATAGTCAGATAATTTCACTGTCAATCCAATGATATAGAACTCCTAACAAGTTTTAATGTTTTATTAGTATATAAACTGCAATAATTAACCAATATTTGTGATTTCTCAGTCCATACACTCAGACCTGGGGATATTAAAGTGGTGGCTGCTGTAGGGGACTCTCTAACAGTGAGTGCTGATGATCTTAGATTTTCTGGTAAATAAAAGAAAAGAGATTCTACTCACTTATTTAATCATTTAAACTATAAACTTGAAAGTAGAAATTAAAATTCTCTAAAAACAACCAAAACACAGCAGACAGGTTGTTTTATAACCTCACTATGATATAACACTATATCAATGACTTCATTTCAGTGATTTCTGTTCAGTAAGAGAAACATTGTATCATACAGTTAAGGCTTTTAGAAGAATTTGGAGCACTTACATATATTTGGATTTATGCTGTGAATTCTTACATTACTGAATCTGCATCCATCCATCAGGCAGGAAATGGAGTAGCAGCAAGTCCCAACAACATCCTGGACGTCCTGACTCAGTACAGAGGTTTATCCTGGAGGTAAGGCCCCTTAAAAAAATCCTTACTGAGGCTGCGCATCCACATTCATTTTTTTTTCTCATTTGTTTGTTAGTATCGGTGGAGAGGGGAACCTCACATCCATCACCACACTGCCCAGTGAGTTCTCTTCATCCCTTCAACTTGGTTCAAATAACAAAAGTCGGTGAATCATTATCATTTTTGTTATCACAGATATCTTAAAGCATTTTAACCCCAATGTGACGGGTTACTCTTCTGGCATTGGCAAGCAGGACACCCCCCAGGCTTTCCTCAACCAAGCTGTGGCTGGAGCTAAGACTAAGTAAGCCACATTAGATGATACTTTTAATAGAAATGTCTCGCTAAAAAATACCGATGACTCACTTGAGAATATACAGTAGTTTCAACGTTTTATCCCAAAATACAATTTTTAAGATGAAGTCTACGAAGACTGAAAGTCGTGTTTGTGTTTTAAGGGACCTAATGCCACAGATAAGAGCTTTGGTTGCAAGGATGAAAAATACTTCAGTAAGTTCACATGTTATTTTTGTCTTATTATCATATTCTAGATCTTTTTTTTTTAGTTTGAAATCCAGTGACAGATGTCGTGGTCTCTTTTCACATCATTACGTATTATTCACATTCTTTCTTCTGTAGGGAATCAATTTTGAATTAGATTGGAAGTTGATCACCATTTTTATTGGTGGAAACGACATCTGTGACCACTGTCAAAACTCTGTGAGTGACAAAATGGAGAAATGAATAAACATTTTACTCCAGGATATTAAGGACTGTGTGATTTTTGTCCTGGCTCTTTACAGCTGCTCTTCTCTGCTGAGAACTATGTTCGTCATATCCGAGATAACCTGGATTATTTACACAAAGAGGTAAAATCGTACTTATTTTAGTTCATATGCTCTCTCATTCTACATATTCCTGTTGCTCTGGCTAAATGTTCTCATCTTTGTCAAGGTGCCTCGAGCTCTGGTGAACTTAGTAGAGCCTCTCTATATCACCCCTCTCAGAGAATTACACATGGACCCATCCCTCAAATGTCCAACACTGCTAGTAAAGTGAGACAAATCTATTTTTCCATCAACAGTCACATGATGGGGTGATGCTGAACAACATTACAAATGATAAAATTGTGTTTTGCCAGTTTTTTGTGCCCTTGTGTTATTCTGCCAACGTCAAACTCGGAGGCTTTTCAGAAGCTCGAGGAGCTCAACAGAAACTATCAGGTTGGATACATGATGATCCTAATGATTCATGCCAACTCATCAGACACTTACTCCTCCTCTATTCTTTCAGCTTGTGCTGCACAACCTTGTGGAATCCAGCAGGTACGACACTCGTGAAGACTTCACAGTCGTCGTCCAGCCTTTCTTCAGAGAAATCATCATCCCCAGAATGCCAGTCAGTTACCAAACTCTGTTTTCATTAGGGGCGTGGATTAAACTGTGCTTTGAAATCAATATCTACATATTATAGCTCAGTGCTTAAGTAACCGAAAAGAACTGATCTTTTCTTACTGAATCAATAAATTGTCCTAATTGTTAAAAACATTGGCAATTTTTTCTGTTCAGGACGGCCGCCCTGACCGCTCCTTCTTTAGTGCCGATTGCTTCCATCTCAGCCAGAGGGCACAAACACTGATGGCTCGTTCCCTCTGGAACAACATGGTGAGTGTCACACAAGAGCAGTTTGTAATGTTTATAGAACCACCACATAGTCTGATGATCAGACTGCATTATAAATTTCAAGGTTTATAGAAAATACATTTAAAAGATTTAATTATATTTTTTCCCAGCTGGAACCTCTTGGAAATAAGACTTACAGACTAGATTTTACTACAAACATTACCCTAAAATGTCCAAGCAAGGTAGGCATTCATCCATCCATCATCCATCCATCCAGAGTCCATATGTTCTAACTTTGGAGCTTTAAAAACTTTAAATACTGATGAACATGTCCATTCTATGATCTATTTTCAGGCTTCACCATTTATCCAGACTTTTAACAACAGTGATTACAAATATGTGAAACCTTCTCCCCCACCTGAACCGAACACTGTAAGCACCCAATTTCAGTCAGAGATGTTCAGATCACTTATTTTAGAACATGGAAACACTGAAATTTCTGTCTTTTTTTTCTCTTTAGAACTGGGGAAGTGACTTCTCCTGTATGAACCTTGCTCCATCTGAGACTGTACCAACCTCAGGTGTTTTAGAACCCTGACATCAGACTTAACTGTGGCTGCAGCACAGATCTCACATTGTGTAACACTGAGGTTCATTCTCTATCTTGTATTTTCAGTTCACAAGCTGAGACCAGCAGACATCAATGTGGTGGCAGCACTAGGAGACTCTGTCACAGTTAGTATTAAAACACACCATACAACATACCATCTCTTACTATTCCAGGAGAGGAAACATAATATTAGATCTGAACAGTAATAGACAATAAGTACTTTTTTTATTAGTATAATATACAACAGCTGTAACCATTCAGGCATCAGTTTTATGGGATCATTAACTGCATTAACCAATGAGCTCTCTCAGAAACTTACCAGACAGATTAGTTTATGCCTGCGATGATTATTGTCCTTATGCTCCATTGTTCTGACTCCGTCTTCTCATTGTTTTCAGGATTATAGTGCATGAAGCATGTTTATTCTTTGTTTTGCAGCTTGGCACGGGCGCCAAATCTAAAAACCTGTTGCAACTCAACAGAAAATATAAGGGTGTATCATGGAGGTACAGTACTGTACAACTATGAGCCTGTGTCTCATGTCACAACTGTGCTGATGTTTGCCGTCACTCTCCTGCAGCATTGGTGGAGATAATGCGCTGGAAAGCATCACAACCCTACCAAGTGAGTTTATGTTCAGAAATAAATCATTGAAGTAAATCATCAATTTTTCTCCAATGACCTGATCACTTTTCTACTCGATGGCAAAACCGGACAGTGGAGGATGGTTGTAAGTTTGCAAGTAAGCAAATGTTGTTGGTATGCAGGGCTGCCATGTATGTCTAACTCTTCCAAAATACAGTACATGAGGAGAGGTGACACAGTATGCCTGTGGTCTTTTTCCACATAAGCTTGTTATGCTATAATGTTCCTAAGCTGCAGCCATATCCAACAACTTTTTTCCTACGGGCTTTCTCACCAACAGTCAACACAATTAATTCTCAATTTTTCCCCCTTTCTTTTTCTGAAAAAGAAATGTTTGCATACATTTCGGCTCCTACTCTATCGTTCTATGTCACTCTTCTCCTCAGACATCTTGAAGAAGTTTAATCAATTCTTAAAGGGTTTCTCCAGAGACAAAATTCCAAAACAGAATGGCTTCAACATGGCTGTAGCTGGAGCCAAGGCCTCGTATGTGCAATATTTTTAGTCTCTCCAACTGAGTAAAAGTTGTCATTTTCCTAACACTTCTACCTGTATTTGTACCATTACAGCGAGGTCTCACAACAGGCCAAAAATCTCATCAAGGCAATGAAAGAAAATAAGGTAAAACCTATGACACATTAGAAATTGAATATTTAATTTGCTTTCCACTTTCATTTTTATGTCATGCACATGCTACACAGGACGTGGATTTCGAAAATGACTGGAAACTTGTGACGATATTCACTGGTGGAATAGATCTTTGTGAATATTGTACAGACCAAGTAAGTCTTATTTTCTTCAAGATCTACATATTTGATTTTAGGGAATTGCATTAAAATCCATTTTTGCATATCTTTACAGAATAACCTTTCGCCCCAAAACTATAGCCACAGTCTTATGCTCACATTAGACATTTTGCTCACAGAGGTAAGAAAATTAAGTTATTTATTGTCATCTGCTTTCGTCACAAGTAGAAGATTTAAGCCTGTTTTCTTTCTTTAGTTGCCACGAGTGTTGGTTAATGTTGTGCAGCTCATGGAAATACATTTACTGAAAACAGTTAAGAGGAATACACTTGGCTGTTCCCTTCTGCAAAGGTTTGTTTTATGTTTCTACAAAATTAGAAGCCTGGAAGTTATTTTGATGTAGTCCAATTAGCTTCCTGGCCATGTGGTATTTTTTCTTGTAGTACAATTAAATGGCCACCAGGGGAGGATCTCTCCTAAGCTTTATGACTCCTTTTTAAAATTGTGGGGAAAGACGCGAAAATTAGATTTTATTAGAAATTTATGAAGAAAATAATCTTTAGCTCCGTCCTCACCAAGTAAAATATTAAAATAAAATTAGATTTTGTTATTTTCAGGACCAGCTGTCCTTGTGTTGTCAATGCAGCTGAAAACTCCCCAGAACTTGAAGAGATAAAAAGAGTTAATCACGAGTATCAGGTAATACAACAACCTAAAAAAAAAAAAAAAAA
>BJFM01002008.1:116761-142112 GCA_016586285.1 Arothron firmamentum | reverse complement strand
CGTTTTAAATGGACCTCCTTATATCTCTCCTTCATTTTTTCCCAGGTTGAGATCCAGCATCTTATTTCAGGAAATCGCTACGATGGAAAAGATGACTTTGCTGTTGTTCTTCAACCCTTTCTACAAACTTCATTTATACCCACTATTGGAGTAAGTTTGATTTACAAAAACAGCATTTACCAAGAAAAAATTAAAGTGATGGGGTTTTAAATCTTGAACTCCACCCATCAGGTGGGTGAAGTTGACACGAGCTTCTTCTCTGTGGATTGTTTCCACATCAGCGAGCGAGCTCATGCGGAGATGGCCATTGCTCTGTGGAATAACATGGTGAGGATGGAATCATCCCAAACTGCAGAAACAAGTGCTGAGGTGATTTAAGTGCTTCATAAAAGTTGCCTTTGTATGCAGTTGGAACCTGTAGGCAGAAAGCAGGCCTTCAATAACTTCACGTATGACCGCTCTAAGATTCACTGTCCTACAGAGGTATGTGGAGACCTTTTGTCTTGATGACATCATCAGGCATCTCTGGAATTCAAAGGATTTCTTAATGTCATTATCCACTCTTGTAATATTTGTGTTTATTGTTTGGTCCCAAAATGTGAGAGCCTATTATTTTATTTTAAACTATTACTCTAGATTATTTAATTGTTATTTAAAACAACAATAATAACATTAAGCATTAATGTTCCCATTATTCATGTGAAATATTTGACAAGTTCTCTATACGAAGCACTTGAATGTTCAGTATTTCCTCTTCTTCAAATCCCTCACATATTTACATAAATTCTTCCCATTTATGTCTCCTCCAGGCCCATCCCTACATTTTCACAAAAGTCAATAGTCAAAGTCTTCCAGAGATCCCCTCCACTACTTCTATGACTCATGCTCCCACCTCAAGCAGCACCACCAGCTCTGCATCACCCCCACCTATGCAGGAGTGTCCCCCCTCCTTACCTGTGTGGGTGCCCGTGGTTGTGGGCCTTGGTTGCTTTTTGGGTGGCCTTGTCATTTCTCTGAAAATTCTCTACTGCTATCGATGTGACAAAAACAAATCAGAGCAAGAACTGGGAAAAAAAGGAACGAAATTCTGATTCAGATGATTCCTGATTTTACACATATAAAATTTGCATTCGGCAAGGTTCTTGATAATATGATGAATTAATTTTAACCTGTGTAAAAATGGTTGAATACTGTATGTAAAATGAGTCAGTCTTGTCAACTCAGTGCTAATTTCTTTTTATTTATTGTTAAATAAAACTGGAACTATGATTGAGTCATGTTTGATTCAGATGGCAAGGCAAAACTGGACTTTATATTAATAATATTTTGATATAGTCTAAAGGAACATGCAGCCTACACAAACGTCATCATGTTACGACATACGCAGTCGAACGTCATCATTAAGCGACTGTTGTTTGCGGGCATGTGATGGAAAACGAAGAGGAAACCAAGGCTCATACTTTAATGACTTTATTGGGCTTTTTGATTCATTCTCAAAATCAGCCGTCGCCATTATCCAGGTTTATTGAATGCGCGAGGCGGCGACGCGCAGTTAATCGTGTTGCACATATACAAAGGTTTTTGCGGAGGCAGCAGGAATCAGGGGAAGATATCGAATCTCTGTTAGCTAATTGCAGTTCCCCTGCGGTCAGAAGGTAATTACCGAAAAGTAGTTTGTAAAAAATAAAAATACCAAAAATTTAAAGGAAGTTAGAAAACGCGAGAAGATAGTTATTGTTACGCTGTGTTCATACGTGTGTTGATATAGTAAGTAGCTCTTCTGTCTCTGATGGGTAAATATTTATGTCTCACATTTACAGTATGTTTCCCCTTCTTTGCACTACTCATGTGCTTTTCCATCCTAATTATTTGTATCTGTTTATATCTATCTTTATATGTTTATGTATCTATTCATAGCAGAGGTCTCCAAGATGCATATGACAGTTACAGAATACTACAAATAACCACAAGCTCACGTTATATGAAGCAAAATTTTGGGTTCATTATTCCTCAAATGCTTCCAATGTTTGCATCAATCCAAGATTAATTTACATGTCTTATCCTTTTTCTTTAGAACTGTTTGGGTTCGACATAGAAGTGGTGCATGGTGGGAGCAAGTTAACACCAACTGGACAGACTATGAGTGGCAGTTAAATTTTAGAATGAGGAAGACCACTTACCAGGAGTTGTGTGACATCCTCAGACCACACCTTCAAAGACAGCTGACCACATTCAGAAACCCAGTGCCTGTGGAGCAGCCTGTGGCAATTGGTATCTGGAGACTGGCCACAAATGTGGGATTTCAGACAATTTCTCATTTATTTGGCATTGGCCAGTCTACTGCAGTTACAATTGCAAATGATGTAGCTTCAGCCATTGTTAGCAAAATGCTTCCCCTCTACATCAAAACACCATCTGAAGAGGAGTTTAAGCTAATTATTCAAGGGTTCAAAGACAAGTGGGGTTTTCCACAATGTGGAGGGGCTATTGATAGAACTCATATTCGGATTCTAGCCCCAACCAACAGTCCTGCAGACTATTACAACTATCAAGGTTTCAACTCGGTCATCCTGCAAGGTGTGGTTGACCATCGTCTTCGGTTCTGGGATATTAATGTGGGTTGGCCTGGCAAAGTCCATGATGCAAGAGTTTTTGGCAGCTCATCTTTGTATGAGAGGGATTAGAATGGTACAGTTTTCCCTCATATCACAGAGATGTTTGGAGGAAAAAGTGTTCCAGTGGTGTTACTGGGCGATGCAGCATATCCACTTCCACCATGGCTGATGACACCATACCCCGAAAACGAACACACTGCTCCTGCACAGCTTACTTTCAACAACCATCTCAGCAGGACTCGGGTGACTGTGGTAAGGGCATTTGGACGCCTCAAAGAAAGATGGCAGTGTTTGATGAAGAGGTGTGGCTGCAACATCAACAATATCAACACTGTAATCTCAGCCTGTTGCGTGCTTCACAATTTCTGTGAGGAAAACAGTGAGAACTGTGACTGTACAGATGTGCAAGAGGACAATAATGAGGTAAAGGAGTGCAATGAGTTCTGTAGGACAGCAACTTCACACACCACTAGAGATGCATTGTGTGCATATTTTGCAAGCCTGTAGTGCTAGCTAATGACCTACATTATTGAATTCTGAAAGGTGTATAATGTGATGCAGAGAATAAAGTTTGACGTGACTGTGAATCGGGTATGTCTTGTAGTATATAGTATGTCTTATAGTATTTAATCTGGTTACTCCACATCTCGGACTACTGATGGTGATGAATCACCAAGCTGTTTCCTTTGCATCTCCCTGAAGGTCTCTATCGAATCAGCCATTGTTGTCTTCCTCTGCTGACTCAATGACGAGGATGCTCCCACAGTGATGGGTGGAGTGGAGGCCCCGTTGGGGGTTCCAGAGTCAGAAGCGATGGCATCAGTGGTGTAAATTTCTTACGCTTTTAAGACTCATACCAACATCGAACGGTAGATGACGCTGTTGGGTTACTATAGCCGCCATTGAGGGACTGTCATGACTCAGTAATCAGTTGAATGAGCAATTTTAACGTTAATATTTCCATTTACATACATATTAAAATAAAACGCACTTTACTGCAACCTCTTAATCCCAAATTAGATTATTTGAAGTTAAAGGAAAAGGACTTTAATGGCACAAATGTCTTCATCTTTTTAACTGTGTAGATGTCATTCATTGATTAGACAAAAGCTAATGAGAGAGTTCCATGACAGTTATATCTAGGCTGATAAATTTGAGTAAATCGAAAACCTTTGGTTTTCACTGTCAGATCTAATCTTATTTAAACGGCTCTATTTTAGTCCCGGTCTCTCATTGGTCGACGATCCACAGACTCCGCCCATCTCTCTGTTTTTTTCAGGGGGGGGGCGACTTCCGTGTTGCACAGCAGGTGGCTGACGCCCACTTCTGCCGTGAGCCACATCCTTGGTGAAACGTATTCTGCTGCAGGTGAAGCTAAATCCCTCCAGAGACATTATTATTGATGCAGTTATGTCACTATTGGTATTGCCATGTTAAAAAAAAAGTGAAAAAAAATTAAAAAAAAATGAAGATACATACCTCTTAGGTAGTGTGATTAGAATAAAAAACATGCAAATATATTTTAAAAAATTAAGATAAATGTTTAAATAAAGGCTAACAATTCAAATATAGTTTCAATAATGCTTGGAATTTAAAAGTAAGCTTACAAATAAAATTGAAAGGTCTAAAAAGTAAGATACGTTTGAGGTCATGCAAAAAGCTTTCAGTGGGCTGATTGCCTTACATTAAACATACTAGTTTACAGGCATAAAGTTGGCACGTTATTATAAATTTGACCATTCTCATTTTTCATTCCTCGATAAATAAGTTGTAACCTTATAACAAAACAAACAAAAATTTTATTCAAAGAAAACACCCTTCTGTATATTCACATTCGCTCCTTCCGTTTTGTGTGTTCTTATTTTAACCAGTGAGAAATGGATCAGGGTCGCTCGTGCGCCACGGTGCCTATTGGAGGGATGCAGCGCCGAATTGCACCCCGGTGAGTCAGTTTGGGGTGGGAGGTCTGCTTCAAAGCGCTCATCATCTCTCCACATCCCAGTTCCATTGACAGCAAATGAAAAACGGTGTGCTGCACCATCTGAAGTGAGTTCTTCATTGAGCGCAAAAATACGCGGGACAGCAGGCGTCAGTGGGATTACAGTGGGGATGCGTCTGAGCGCAAAATACACGAAGCTCCCGCACAAAGAGGGGTATAATAAGAATACTGCATAATCTTGTTTTACACACCCTAAAGTTTTCTTGTATCAAACCTTTTGAGATTAAAAGGTGTAGAATTCCTTGTAGGTCTCCAATCAGTTTGCTCTTATTACGGATCGAAAACATCCAGGAAGCCCGTCAAATTGTGTTATTTTTATACCCTAAAAACAAAAGTGTATTATGTTCAACTACACCGGTGTATCAGACTGGCGACGCTCAACTGTACTGTGGTGCAGTTTACTTCCTAGAACTGGTGGGAATGGCAACTGTTAATCCCTTGTGGTGAGAGTTTCTTTGGATATAATGACGTCAAATCCAGGCTGCTAAACCAGAGTTGAGTGGTAACTTTTTAACAGTTAGGGTGAGGCATACCAAGTACCATAGTGGTACTTAAACGATTTAGTTATGTAAAGGTAGAATAAAAATGCAACTTTTCCGATGTCACCTTTCAAAATAATAGTATATTCTATAACTAACATTTAGCATCTCGTTACGTTGAAGGCGGTTATGTTATTAGAAACACCCATAAATCAGAAAGCAGGTGAACATTTAACCATTCCATTTAACTGATACGTCAGACTGTTTAAAAAAAAAATAAAAAAATGACATTACAAGTTAACAAACACTGACATAGTTTAAAATCCACCTATGAACAGGTAGAAGTTGCTGAATCCCTTTGGTATGGCAAAATTAAAGACATACGGTAGTTACTTTGCAAATAACTAATAAATGGTTTATTTTCCTCTCTCTCTCTTTCTCTCTCTCTCTCTCTCTCTCTCTCTCTCTCTCTCTCTCTCTCTCTCTCTCTCTTTAAAAACACATATAGCAAACTAATGGTTAAAAATTATATACAGTAAATATTGATTACTCAAAGTAATTCCAAGTTCCCTATTTTAAATTCTGATTATTTCTGATTTTTATTTGGTTTATTTCTAATGACTCGGGACTATAATAAATGAACTAAATGAACAACATATACAACAAAAATGCAGAACACCTTCATAGCGTCGAATGTTTTATCCCCTGCACTATAAGCCAGTTATACAGTATGTTCTGCAGAATTAATTCACAAGTAACAATAAATACTTGCTCACGCGTATGTACTTTCATAAGTGTATGTAGACTTACACCTTTCCACAAATAAATGTGGTTCTGCATAAGACACCATGTTAATCATCAAAATAACACTGATGTAAAGGTAAGGGGTCCAATAACCAGGGTGTACCAATACCAAATTCTCTTCGCTTTACGCTTCAGTTGCAAATGTGGGTCATCTACAAGTAATTTCAGTGCAAAAAATAGAGTTGAGTGCCAGAGAAGATCAGGGAGGTGCTATAGGGTATATTCATGGATAACGAAGCAGGTACATTTAGTTTGATTACCCACGCTATATACGTTTATTTTGAAACCGCCCCGTGCGTCACTACCTGTTCTGTGTATGCTAGCGACATCTAGCTTCACTTCGGTGATTCAGCCTGATGACCGTCCCCAGCGGGAGTGTCGGGCTGCTCTCATCGCCGGCTTTAAGTAACACAGAAGTGATAGAATCTTGTCTTTTCACTTGCTCTCTTTTCGGGAAAGTCCATTGAGAAGTGCATTCACAGGGAGAACACTTTTTTCTTCCTGGAAACTTTTTTCTCCATTTCTGTGGCTCCTCAGAAGACAAACATGCCGAAAGCGGTAAGTTACGATTTATTAGAAGTTATTGAGGCCCCTCTGTGCTTCAGTAGACGCTTTCTAAAAAACATGCAGCATGACAGGGGAGATTTGAGACATTAGGTTTACAAAATTCACATTTTCCCATATATCGAATTTGAAAAGTAGACTTCTTTAAATGAACAAATAGGCAGGACAGTCAAGGATGCCGAACTGAGGTAGCAGTTTTATTACTTAAAATGAAACTTTTAAAAGCGAATTCGAAAGGGATTTATTGCAGTTTAAAAGTTTTGCTGTATGTATTTTGTTGATAGGTAAGATAGGAAACAGCTGAGAATGACAGATGACCACCGTGATGCGGTCAGGAGGGCTGAGTGATCTGTGAACCTTTTATTTATTGTGTGACACAAATCCCCCGCTAAAGAATCCATCCATCATTGGGGCCATTCTTACACTCTGATCATATGCTCCTCTCACACTCTCAGTTCCATAAGTGTCATGAACCATCACAAACTTTGCTGCAGAAGATCTGTGTGATTTCAGTTGTGACAGTTACAAGATATGCATCTTTGTAGGTCATGTTTGTTTTGTATAGATATTTGCTTTTAATTATATGTGATTCTTGGTCTAAAATCAAAGGTGAAAAAAGAAAAGAGAGAACCTGTCATTATGAATGGAACAGGTTTTGCTTTTAGTTATTTTTAACTAATTTGCCCCACCCCAGCTATTATATGCTATGCTCTCAGAGGGCATTTACTGTATATCTCCTCCAGTTGTTTGCACACAGGCTGCAACATCTGGAAGTTTCTCTGCTGAATGTCTGACTGTTTTACATCTTAAAGGAAAATTGAGGACATCAGGATATGATCAAGCCATTTTCAAAAATATAAATTATGCCATTTTTTACCTAAACCACTGTAGTTCAAATTTTTAGTTGAATATAAAGTTCCCAGATCTTTGAAATAAAGTCAGTAAACTCAAGGCTTTTGGTGAATCCGGGAGAAAAGGGATCATCGCAGCTTATTCCTGTTGGACTGAGAGCATGTGCTGGAAGTGAAGGAAGCCCAGTTGAGGTCATAAAGAGTGTTGTCGGTTTGTTTTGAACGGCCTCATGGTTGTCATGAGCATCGCTGTGGAAATGATGTCATCGCTGTCCCATAGCAGCAGCATGGCAAATCCCGCTTTATATAAAAGAAAAAAAAACCTGTTTGGGCAATCTATATCTTAACAGGTTTCCTTTTTTGTGTTATACACAAAACCGATATAATAAAATGTTTTATTTTGATTTCATTCTCGGGTCCTCCTGAATTTACAGACTTTATAGAACCAAAATAAACCTAGCTGCAAATCCTGATTAAAGATTCAGAACAAAAGATCTAACTTTTTAAATTTAGACAGAAAAGCACAAAAACAGGCTCCTGATGAGTGTCACACAGAAGATTCAGTATAAATATATTTTTTCTCGCAGAATTTCTGGAAGTTATGAATAAATTAAATCCAGAATAAGACCAGTGTGATGGGAATAGTCACAGAAACTCACTGGCTGTTTAGAATTCTTTGAATTGGCACCGTGTAAAAAAAAAAAAAAAGAAGACAGTGTATTTGGAAACAAAGGGAATATTTTTTGTTTTTGATTGCAAAGGACCAAAACGCCCAGCAGCAGGTTTGAAGTCTTCAGCGCTGATGCTGGTGTGACTCATGTTTCGCTCATCTGAAACACACATTGTCAGAAGGAAAACGACAGTATTCACTGACTCTCCAAGAGTCTCGTTTTCTCGGCAGCTGGGTGACACCACCTGTACAAGGTGTGGTTGCCGGAAACAGACTGGCGTCTGGCGTCACATTGTTTTAAGTGTCGACTGGCAGTCAACACACTATTTGTCGTGTTGATTTGATGGACTTAAAATTATAGTTCTTTTAGCTCCCTTTAAATCCAATAAAAAATAAAATAATAATAAATAAAATAAAGAGTGGTGCATGAAAACATCACGGTGTTCCCAGTGGCTTATAATGTTCTTACCTGGACTGTGCTAACTGACAGGTATGACAGCATTCACAGCTACAGAGACCAACTTACCTGACTGCTCTGTGGAGCGTCTCCATCGCTACTTTTCCACAGTGTACGGCTAGCCAAATTAACCAACCTTATCCTGTGGTTTCCAGTACCCAGACTTGGAAAAAACACTAACCTTCTGCTGCTTTTCATGATATCAAACTGCCCCGGTTGGAGTGGTGCACTGTACAAACCTCATTTGTTGCTTTAAATCCTGCCAACACCCATCCTGAATGTTCACACAGGAAACATTTAGAAAATATATCACAGCGACTTTCGATACACGAGTTTAAACTTCACAGCAACCACACCCGGCGTCACCATTGCTCACTAGTGAATGTGAATGTGTAATGAATGTGTCACCTTCAGACCATTATACCAGAGTCTCCATGGTTACAAAAGACTCAAGCGAATCAACTCAGACTATGGGAGGTTAAATATTGCACAGTCCAGACAGAAGAATGCAGCGCCTCTTATCCACACTCTAACCTCTGAGGTGATGAAAGTCTTTTTTCCTGTAACCTATTCTTACAATGAGCAGACCTGTCTTCTATTGAGAAGTCCGAAGGAACGAGTCCCCATTCCTGGTTTTATTGGATATGGGAGGACGGACTGTCCTTCTATTTTAGGGGCTGGAATTAACACGTATTTATTCATCATTCTAAAGGAATGATGCACCTGTGGATTCCTTCTTTTTTATCATGTCTGTTGATATATGAAATCTATCACTGCAATTCAACACCTCAGGAAAACTCCAGGAATGTTAGAGTAGTTCCTCCAGTACTGTCCTCCTGGAAACTCTGTCCTGTACCTTTTTCCCTCGGTGTGTCCCATGTGAATGCTTTCGTCTCAGCTGGGAGAAGACTCTCCTTCAGGGAAAACAATTAAGCCAGTATTTACAGGCAGAATTGTAAAGCAGGGCTTTATGTAGCACATTTGTTCACCCGTACTTCCTCCCACTGAAATTACTCATTGTGGAGCTCCGAGCCCTCGTCTGGTATATTTTTAGCATATGTGTCATGTTTTCTTTACCACTCTGAATGGCCTTAGTTTATTGTGAATTACTGTTGGAGGACTTACTGTCCGATTACGTAACCCTCAGTCAGTGGTTTTTGCTGGCACTTTCATATGTTCCATTCTCTACACATTAGAGCTGCTGTTTTTTTTGTTTTTTTTTTACCTTTTTCTCCCGCTCCTTCAGCAGCTAGCAGCTGCTAACAAACACTGATACTGAATCAAATCAAACTTGTCTACAAGATGGTTTTAAAAGTACTAACTTAAACAGTGTTTAAGTACAGTATTTTTTTTTTTTTATTTAAGCCATAGAAATGAGATGATGATTGGGGTAAAAGGGGATCTCTATTTGGTTGCCCTCCCTGCACACATGCACATGTGGCATATGACCGGACCATGTACACAGCTCTCTGTGCAAACTCCCCTGAATGTTATACAACTCTTAAGCTTTTGGTAAAGAAAGCACATTTGAATATCCACTGTCTAGACAACGGTGCCCTTACAGTATCCTGGACAGCGCACAGGTGCTTATCACACCCCGCTGTGATTGGATTTTCCCGTCTCTCGGGATTAAAGCCTGTCAGTTAGCTGTTCGGCCTGTGTAACTTGGGAGTCGCCAGATTGTCTCTATTGCTACAATGCAGACGTCCCTTTTCCAGCAGACGCAATTGAATTTCCTTTGCTTTTGCTCATAGAGAGGGTCTCAGTAAGATGAATCTTTTTTATTTACATTGGACTCTCTAATCAATCATTAATCAGATCACCAAAAACATGCATTTTCTACAGATTTAATCAGAGGTCCAGCAGTGGGTTTTTTTTCGTTTTTTTTTTTTTTTTGAGTTTGCTTCATTTTAAGTGGGACCAGCTTTCAAACACGCCTGTTTTTCTTTGCTGTTTAAAACACTGTCTGGACATTTTTATGGGAAAAATGGTTTTGCAGCAGAATTCTGTTCAGATCCATCCCATTTGCCTCAGAGGCAGCAGAGATAAACAGAGAGCCCAGTGTGTTTACTTTGCAAACATAGCCCCTTAGCATACAGGCTGTCTCACACACACACAAACACACACACACACACACATACACACACACACACAACCACACACACACACACACACACACACAGAACACTCCACGTGTTTTACAATATATTGATCCTTATGGGGGACCCCCCCCCCCCCATTTGCTGTAGGCCAGCATTTGAACCTCTGTTTACTCTCGTCTTTTCACAGATCAATGTTCACGTCACCACCATGGATGCGGAGCTGGAGTTTGCCATCCAGTCCAGCACTTTGGGCAAGCAGTTGATGGAGCAGGTACTGCACATTTCAGTTCATCACCACTGCAGCAAAGCAACAGTTTACCCCAGTAAACTGAAACAGTTACTAATCCTTTAGCATGAAAAAAAAAGGCTTTTTAAAAAAATAAATAAATAAAATCACTTTCATGTTATTGACTTTTATAATTCTGCTAATAAAGCTATGTCTTTCATGTGGAAAAAAACAGTCTAAATGAACTGGTGCGCTAACATTTTTCTTTCCACGCATAACCAGCCGTCGTCACCGAGAGAGAATGTCTGTCTGTTGTCATCATGTCAGACTGTTCCTTTCTTGACATCCTGGGCTGAAAAGTTATCTCTGACGGACTAGATAACGTGGGCCATGGGCTTCACAGTCTGCCTTTCCAGTGAGGAGGTTATCAAAAAACCCACTTCTGTGTGCAGCTTCTTTAAGAGAAGCTTGTTTGGCTTATAAAGGAATACTGATACATCTTTTTTCACACTTCTGTCATCAGATTTGTGTTGAATGGCACTTAGTGCATTGTTTGTACATTATAGCGGATGTAATAACCAGGATATAATAACCAGAGGTGACCTTATGCTGAATTGTATTGTATACTAAAACATTTGTGACCGTTGGGATGTTGGTCATAGATGGCATTGTTAAGTGTGGACTCGCATTTGAATATACACATCCTTTGTTCCATACAGTCCTATTTCTAAAATCCAAGCATAGAAGACGCGTGATTTGAGCGGACTCCTCCGGGCCTCTGTCACGGCACCATGGGAGGAAAGACATTGTTTTAGCTGCTTCCTGTATAACCGGTTTTTCAATGACAAGTGTAGCTGACTGCATGTCAGGTTAGTCATGCCTGCAGTTTCAGTTGTAATTGCTGGTAGTTTCTGTTGTATTTCTTAATGTCTTGTGCCAAATTCCCATTTCACCCATGCACTTTAATTCTGATTTAAGATTGTTTAGTTGGGTGTGAACACAAATGTCTCTGTTTTTTTTTAGATTCTTCTGAATAAGAACACCATGAAATATCCCATTTTTAAAATTATTTTTACCATGACCCTTGGGGGACAAGGGTCTGTTTCCTGCATTAGTAATACAACATCCACTGAAACTGTAAAGCTCATCTTTGTTCAGATGACACTTCTTACACTTTGACAATCTGCAACATTCAGCGCTAAAGCTAAAATTAGTGCTTTGTTCACCAACACAATGTTCACTGGAGCCAGAAATAATAAAGATGATGCCGCTACTTTTGCAGACTGAATTGAAGTTTATCAGCATCCAAAAACCTTATGAGGTTATCTGGTAGGAACAGAATCCTCCATTTAAATCATGCTGAAAAGTAAATAGAAACAAAGGATTACTTCTTTATTAGTCGTGGACGATGCTTTGCTCCTCTGTGTCTTATGCCTTATTAAAGCTGAAGGCTTAAGGCATTCCTGATACATCTCCTTGAAGTTAGAACATATACACCTTCAACATAGACGTTGAATGAATAAATGGATGATGGACTGATTGTTCTGGGGTGCAGCATGTGCAGAGAGACAGATATGGAGACACTCCTAATTTGTTTTTCTGAAGAGCCGCTGGAGCAATGAATGGTGCTCATGTCAGCAATTAAGCATCCACAGGTGACATCTCTCCATTTAGAGGCGATGGTAAAATCCTCCACCTGCTTGCGGGAATGGCTCTCAGCAGAGCGAGCCCCAGATAACCACACATTCGCTGTGATATTCTCGGTGACGGTTCAGGGCTTTGTGCGAGCCTGAATAGCCTTATCTCAAAGAGCAGCTGTTCGTAGCGTAGCTGACCTCTAGATTTAGTGGTCAGTCTGGAGCTTGGCTGCAAACTGCTGCTTTGGCTGGCCATCAGCTGTGAAGGAACATTCTGTGAGTACAAGTTGTTAAACATGTTATGTGGAAATGCTGAGTAATGGCAGTGAGGTCATTTCATAAGCAGGTGTGAGGTCTGGCGTGGCCTCTGTGGCCAGCACTGATCATAACCTTAGTCGCCCTCATGATCTTCTGAAACTCTCTGAAACATCTGCCACTCCCCAACACACCCTCACACTGTTTCCCATCTATACTTTGGCATGCTTCTGCTGCATTTGAATGTGGTTGACTTGATGGATGTTTTGTCTGCACCCAATTTGTTTTGCTATGTTCAGAAACTCATTGCCCAGGCTCCAGATGATCTCGTTTACATGTGGGTGCTTTAGAAAGGACGTAAATCTGTTGCTGCAGGGTATGAAATATTGCTAGGATTTTTAAAACAGGAGTTAAAAGGAGGATAACAAAAAGGCAAAGAAGTATTGAAGTCAGTCCAAGTCTTGATAATATAAATGACAAGTGTCAATGTGTGAAACAAGTACACACCCAACATGCCTCGGCTAGAATCACATGACTGACCAGTACCCTTCGCCCACCCACGCCTTAGTACTTAATAGACCCTTTGTGTTGGTGCCTGTCTGGGCCATGAGTGAGTGAGTGACCTCCTCCCTTCCCCTCTTCAGTCGCTGCACAACTTCAGGTTGCAGTGCACAATTCTGTTGCCCACTGGCATTCCTCTCACTCACCAGTGGGCAGGACCTCACATAAATGCACAGAAGCTTTCGGTCCCAGGAGAACGCTGCAGTCAAACATGCTAACAGCCGGCGGCACTAGTGGGTTTTGCATTGGAGCCAATGTTCACAGTAATTGTAATTAGTGGCAGTTAATCCCTTTGACTCAGGTCAGGGTGTTCTACCAAAGCAACCTCTCTTAGTTTTCCTTGGCTGAGATGGGTTCACATGTAGCATGTTATTACCACTTGCTGTTTATTTCGTCAGTTGTCTAAGTACAGCAACCTTCACTGAACCTCCCCAGACATTTGCTACCTCTCTGAAAGCGTAAATGTTGCGCCTTGTACCTTCACAGCAGCTTTACCCCCGGGAAAACTCTGATATCCTCTCCCTCAGTACCCCTCAAAGCAGAATGACCATGAAAGGGTTGATTGTTTTCAGAGGCCTGATAAGTTTCATTCCAGGTGAAGCTCCATGTTAAGTGCTCTCTTATTTCAAGTCTAAAGAAAAATGCCTGTGAAACAAAACCATTAATTTCTACCCTCACAGGTCAGCCTGCCCTATATTTTGGGCCATTCAGCATGAGGAAGCTGGAATTTAATGTTAACCTTGGCTGGAGATTATGCTTGGAAATAGGCTTGAACGGAGTCCCAATATGGTGATTCCGACTATTGTGGAGTCTGTTAACACACAGCCACTGGCTGTGGGACATTTTGCAGAGGTGCATCCAGAAGGGCCACATGTAAGCAAAAAAGCCAATCCATTATGGCGCTGTTGGAAAAATCACATCACCTAAAGCACGAGGCTGTGCTTGCTGAGGTTTTTTTTTTTTTTTTCCACAGAAGTCAGTGGAAAATAGCAACTCCTCCTGCAGCACACATGATTACTCCCCATATATAAGTGCCCTTCCACTCTTTGCCTGTGCCTCATGTCTTTGCAATCTAATTATAAAATGTTCAGGATTAGTCAAATATCACCACCACCCACCTCCTTCCTCTGGACGCTGGTTATGCAGCACGCCCTTGTTACACTGTATCCCTCCACCGCACTGTTAAAACAATAGGACCACTCTTTGAAAGATCAATGTTTACTTGTGTTTTATCTGAAATACCTCCAAATACATTTTTACAAGCTTTTTTGACACTTGCGCTGGTTGCTTTTATTGAAATATTTTGCTTAATTTTAAACCATGAAGTGATGATTCAATATTTACATTATGATTTCTTCTTCTAAAAAAAGAAGCATGTGAAGTTGCTCAAATAATCTCTCCGTACAGTGGCTGTAATGAGCAAAACCTGTTTGGATTTGTTGTCTTTTCTCTGCAGGTGGTGAAAACCATCGGATTACGTGAGATTTGGTACTTTGGACTTCAGTATACTGACAACAAAGGTTACAGCACTTGGCTAAGACTGGACAAAAAGGTAAGATTTAAGAAGTATTTTGGTGTTTTTCCACTTTGGAGGGGTTATCAAGGTTGGAAGAGAAACTGTTCCACTTGGTTTCAAGATGATCATCAGCTGTTACAGGAGCAGAGAGTCTGGTTTAACATGAACTCATGTCACTGTTTTCAGAGTGAAAATCCACTATTGTCCCACTCAATCTGCTATCTACATACCTATGTGGTTATTTCACCCAACTATGTCCTGACTGCTCACCTCTCTATCAGGTCAAAATCTGTAACAATAGTGAAAGAATGCATTCCTCTGATTTGTCGATATAATCAGAGCTCAGTGTTTGCCTTTTTTCGCGTTTATATCCTTGCATGCTGGATGGAGTCACCTGGATGTGGTGTATTTGATCTGAGTGGGAACTTTGTGTGAACCAGCAAAGCTTCCTCTCCTTGCTTGTCCCCAGCTAAGCGAAAGTTACTGTGATTTTCCTTCTGCTTTTTTGTGGCCCTGAAGCTGCTCATAACCACTCTGGTCCAATACATAATAAGCAACATCCAGGTAGGGTGAAGGCATGCCTTAAAGACTCTAATTTAGTGAAAACAGAGTCAGCATTTTTTTATAAGACAAGTTTACACTTTGTTGTGACCGCAAGCACAATTGCTCTCGGAAACTGGTAGATTGCTGTTCATGTTCTCCTTGTCAAGATGCCTCGTTCAGAATCGAAAGGAAGAAGCACATGTGTGTGAAAACATAGGACACAAAATAAAAGTGACAGTCTGCTCTTGATAACAGGAGTTAACCCTCAGACAAGGATGTGTGACCTGTTTCATCAGTCCACATAATGTTCCAAAGACAACAGGCTAGCAGTTTTCTAAGATTAGCCAAATAGCCAAAAATATTAGCGAATCAATTAACTGAAAACGAGATAAACCAGATATAATGCTGTACGTAAAAATGTGAGTGCTTGAAGTGTTAACGGCGCCTGTTGATAGTGACTGGATGGTGGTTATTCCTTGACTTAATGATTCCATTGATCCCATAATGTCCCCGTTGGTCTCAATGATGTGACTTAAATCCAGTGTTTTCTCATTAGGTCACGTCCCAGAACGTTAAGAAGGACAACCCGCTGCAGTTCAAATTTCGGGCCAGGTTCTTTCCGGAGGACGTGTCGGAGGAGCTGATCCAGAGCATCACCCAGAAGCTTTTCTTCCTGCAGGTGAAGGAAAGCATCTTGAGCGACGAAGTCTACTGTCCACCAGAGACAGCCGTACTGCTGGCCTCCTACTCTGTCCAGGCCAAGTTTGGAGACTACAACAAAGGGCTCCACCGACCCGGATACCTGGTGTCTGAACGCTTGTTGCCGCACAGGTAAGACCCATCCTAATCTCAGGATGTTCTGCACAAAACAGACTGCTCTTGGCTAATTATTCTAAACTAATTCACAATGGTAGGGTCAGCACAGCCTTTGAGTCTGCCAGATGCGTCCTGAATTACACAAAGAAAGAAATGAGTAGAATCAGATTAGCAGCTACTTTGAAGTGGAGCACAAAAGTATAGAGTTAATTTTAGAATCTTTACAGGAAGTGCAAGTTCTCAATCACTCTTTCCCCCCACCCTGACTCCTCTTGCCCTCCTTCTTTAGCAATCTGCCCATCAGCAGGATGGTCTCTCATATGAGAAATTTAAACAGTCTCTTTTTTTTTGCTCTCTGTAGAGTTATGGAGCAACACAAGCTAACCAGAGAACAGTGGGAGGAAAGGATTCAGGTGTGGCACGAAGAGCATGGTGGGACAATAAAGTGAGTATATACTGTACATCAAGAGCTGCTGGTTCTCTACCAATTGTTTACCTGAAAGCATAATGCCATTTCATCATCCGTGCAGAGAGGATGCCATGTTGGAGTATCTAAAGATCGCCCAAGACCTGGAGATGTATGGAGTCAACTACTTTGAGATTAAGAATAAGAAGGGAACTGCGCTGTGGCTGGGAGTAGATGCTCTAGGTCTCAACATCTATGAGAAGGAAGACAAGTAAGCATTCCTTTCTGACAGGAAGAAAACGTTTTTGTCTGTTCCAGAGTGGGGTTTTGTGCGTGCTTCTCCAGTAAATGCAGTCATGTGACAGAGAGATAAACAGGCTGAGCCAGGTCCTGTGTGCTGCAGCGGCACAGTTGTTACGCCAGAGTGTACGTTTATTTAAAGACAAACTGCAGACCAATTAATTTGTGGTGCATTTGAGTACCAGTAAACTTCTGTGGTTATATTTTAATTCGCAGTTTGTTTGTTGACACTTAGAATGTTTATACAAGGTAAAACAGCATATGCAGTTATTGACTTGCGTATTTGGTTTACATCTGTAATTTTCTGTTCAGCATTTGCTTGTGTGTAACATATTTTTTAATTACACATTTCTATTTATTTCTTTTTGCTCATCCACACCCAAACACATTCCCTAGCTGCATCCAATCTAAAATAATAAAACTAATAATAATAAATTACTATATAAAATAATAATAACACAAAAGTTCCTTTACACATGTGTTATTTATGCTTTTACTCTATGCTATGTGTTGCATTCAGGTATACAGTGGCTGCTCTTTGCACCTGTGACTAATGAGGTACACGTTGTTTTTCCACAATTTGTAGCCCCCTCGCAGAGCTGGCTTTTCTCCTGAAACTGGAACACAAACAGGCAGACCTGTTGGGCCACATCTGAGTCTCTGCACAGTGATTGTTTCTCTTTGTTTGGCATTGTGTTGAAATTTTGTGGAAGCGTTTTTAGCACAACCCAGCTGTGCCTTGGCTGTGATTGCTGTGCTTTGCTGGGTCAGCTATTGTTGGAATTAATCACCTCCTGGTTGCTGAAATCCAGTATGTACTGTGGCTTTAGTTTAGTGAGGTGGATTGTGCTAAAGGAGCACTTCAGTGTAGGGGACTTGTATCTCATTCACTGACCCTGGGCTTGAAAGCTCTCCAGCCTTTACTCTGACTGAGTGTTCTTATTTGCTGCCAGCCTGTGTTTCTTTTCATATTTATCTTGCTGTTCTGGCTCTTGCAGTATTTTCTCTGTCTTAGTAGAAGCTCTATTTTCAGCCTGTAGCTCCTGTTGTTGTCAGTATTTGCCAAGTTTTTCTATGCTTTCAAGGTTCCAGCAAGTTTCTTGTATGGAGTGTGTTTTTATGTTCATGCTGGGATCAGCATATTACCTCTCCTCCACGGTGCCCGCTGCTGTAACCATGGATACATCAACTGGTTTTTCAAGCTGTGCAGCACTTAAGAATGTGAAGCTAACCTACACTGCCGTGTCTCTAATGGGGGCAGCTGGCCCGCAATGCTGCAGTGCAGCCAAGACTTCAGCGAGTCACATTCTGGTTAACTCTTTGTACTCAACTGTTCTGTTGAGCACTTTATCGTCAGACTGTTCCGAATGGTTGTTGGTCTTGGCCACAATAATTATCAGTTTCGGATCAACAAAATACTCGTTTGTGTTTTGTATTAATAAAAGGTACATTATCTGACGTGAAGAGGCACTACTTTTGCATTGTTTCTGTTTTCCATATTTCGTAAGTGTCAGGGTCAGAACCCGATAGTGAAATTCCAGTGCAGACAGCATGGTTCTAAAGAGGTTTTTTTTTTTAAAAAAAATTTCCGGTGGTAAGTGGCTTATTTTCTAAATTACAGCAACATTCTAGTTACTCTAGCACTACTATGCAGGTAAGAGAGGAAGTCGATGCTGAAATAATATTTTTATTATCAATCCTATTTATAATAAATAGAAAATTAGGACTAAGTGGAAACAAGCACTCTGGTCATCATTTAAACTGATTTGGTCTTTGGATGCTCAGAGTTATGAAGATTTTTCTGTTCATTTTATACTACAATATTGGGCTTTCTTAAATGAAATTGTTCAGAGATTCAGAGGTGCCCTATTATTTTGTGTCAAGTTTAACAGTGATGTTCGTGCGCTCTCTTCCTCAGACTGACCCCAAAGATCGGTTTTCCCTGGAGTGAGATCAGAAACATTTCCTTTAACGATAAGAAGTTTATCATCAAGCCCATTGACAAAAAGTCTCCTGTGAGTAGCAAATTGGCAGCACCCGCCAGCATTTATGCAGACACACCTCTTTGTTCATCGTCTCCGGCGAGGCTTTACTTGTAGCATCATATTACTGCATAAGGCTGTTTTTTGTGATTTAAGTATTCTCTCAATTTCTTCACCACAATCGCAGGACTTTGTGTTCTACGCACCAAGACTGCGCATAAACAAGCGCATCCTGCAGCTGTGCATGGGCAATCATGACCTGTACATGCGCCGCCGCAAGCCCGACACCATTGAGGTACAGCAGATGAAAGCTCAGGCCCTGGAGGAGAAGCATCTGAAGCAGAAGGAAAGGTAAATGGATGCATGGAAACATCTGGATTATATGAATTAATTCATATAATCCAGATGTTTCCATGGTGTGTGTGTGTGTGTGTGTGTGTGTGTGAATATCCTACCTTGTAGGATTTTTAATTCATTTGCTACTGTGCTGTAGATACTAAGGACCATGTAATCACCTTTAATTCAGGCAGTTTAAGATGTAAAGTGAAACCAAAAGGAGACGTTTCTTTGGAAATCTGCTTCTTGAATATCCTTAGCAGAAAGTGAAGGGATGTCGACCCCGGTCTCGACTACAGTTGCTGATCTGCTGTCTGCTCTTTCCAGCTGTTCAAATATGGTCTGTGGCGACGCTCTACTTAACTTTACTTAAAAACAAGCAGATGGCGTAGTAAATAACAGTGGGAGAGGACTTAGACCATCAGGCCCCGGCGGACACTCGCACGGTAGCTGATAGCGCTCACTGTTTGTGAAAGAAGCCTGGCTGGTGTCCAGTACGAGGCTTGTGGGTCCCTTAAGATGGTTAATGGCGACCTTATTAAATCTTGAGGGAGACGTCAGGGTGTTGCTACAGCTAATATCAAATGTGCAACCAGACTGTTGACCTGAAACACCAAATGCCACAATAAACATTTTAACTTACTGGAAGATTTATCATATAATTATTATTAAGGGTAAAGGATAACAATCAAATTACCACAGCTTGCAGCGTGTGCTAAATTTACAAGGAATGATGAACTGACACTAAGTATTATGACTATCATAATTTAATAGACTGTGGTTTGTGATTTTGATTAGTCGATTTATCCGTTTGGCATCAAAGACTTTCAGTATTTACTTGGGAATAATTTGAGGCCAACAAACTCTAGAAAAGGTTTTAGTTTGTTCTGGAAGATGTATGCATCTGCTGGGTGAAGATGACTGTGTCTTACCTGCAGAGAGCGGCTGGAGAAGGAGAGGAAGAAGAGAGAGACCATCGAGAGAGAGAAGGAGCAGATGGAGCAAGAGAAGAAGGAACTGATGTTGAAGCTGTACCAGTTTAAGGAGCAGAACAAGAAAGCAGAGCAGGGTGAGACTTGGATTATTTTTACTGTTTTGCACAAAAGTTTATGTAGGCTAATTATTATTAATATTAATTTCACTAAATAATACACACTATTGTGTAGAAATACACACGCTTGTGCTGATATGGCTTCAATATTACCTGAAAATAAACTTTATGCCTGTAGGCATAGAGATATCATATCAGAGCCATTCAAAAGAAAATGAAATCCACATTAAAACTCATAACTATGGAATTCCAGAACTGAAGGACCAAGTCCAGAGAGCCATGATGCTGGACGAGGAGCGGAGGTGTGCAGAGATGAAAGCAGCATCTCTGGCGTCAGAGCGTCAGTCTGCTCTGTTGGCTAAGGAGGAACTGGCCCGTCTGGCTGAATCCCAGCAGAAGAGCAAAGAGCAGCTGGTCAGTGTGCTAATACTTTAGGTAGAAACACAAAGGACTCTTCAGTCATCATGTTTGCTTAGACATGACATGAGAACCGAGATGAGGTTCATGTAATTTGACTCAGTCAGTACTGGGCATTTGTGCAGCTGTGCCTGGTTACTGTAACTCCTGTAGAGAAACAAACGTACATGATGTCAGTGGATGCTGCATCATCTGTGGCTGGGAAGAATGGTGAAACCGGTTCTTGGGTCAGTGGTTTGTAACATTTAATGCGCGAGTAGTTTACTTTCTGATGCACAGTGAACATCAAAAGCAGGTGTGCCAGTTATTGTTGAGCCGCCACTTTGTATGTGATTAAAATATGTGTCACATTGAGAAGGAGCCTGCAACTTGGCGCAGTAGGAAGAGCTGCACTTGCAATGCCTGCGTTACCCCTGCAGCCCTCAGGAAGAGCTTTGCTGTTCTGTCGTTTCAGTCGGCAGAGATGGAAGGGTACATTTCCAAGATCGCCTTACTCGAGGATGACAGGAAACGCCAAGAACACAATGTCAATATGTGGCAGAACAAGGTCAGTGCATACACATATTGCTGTGTATAAATTCGATCTATAGCTAGAATGAGTGCAGTTTTAAATCATCTGGTGGCTCTCATTTAGATATATAATTGATTAATTCTGTTAAATTGATCCTAACCAGGCGAAGGAAGCCGAGGAAAATCTCCAGAAGACCCAAGACGAGCTGAACATGGTGATGACGGCTCCCCCTTCTCTCCTGCCTCCCCCGCCTCCCCCCATGTACGACCACCTGGACGACAACAGCGACAGCGAGGAGAACAACAGCATGCACAGCGCCGACCTGCACATCGATGACATCAACGATCACCGCAATGAGGAGGACCGTCTCACCGAGGCCGAGAAGAACGAGCGCGTTCAGAAACAGCTGAAGGTCAGGGCAGAGAGATGCCAAGTTGCTTGTTTTCCTAACTTTTCCAGTGACGGGGGATCAGTCCCTTAGTGCTTCTGTTACAGATGAGACGCCTTTGCCCGTCGTAGGGGCGTGGGTCTGCATTAACAGCCATGTCAGACCCAGATCAGCCCCTGATGGCCGTCACGGTCACAGCCACAGCCACAGTCCCACAGCTGATCTGCTGTCAGTCAAATCAAACCAAACGAGTCGCGTTCTTTTTAGCTGATCAGGTTTGGAGAGATGGTGCTTTTGTTTCCTGGCACCATTGTTCCACACACAGTTTATATGAGCTCTTCAGCCAGACTGAAGCGTGCTCCCTTTATCCGTGTGCTTTCCCACCTGCTGCATGTTTCACATTTAGAAAAATATAAAATATATCTGTTCTGTACGACTGACGTCGTCTCTGTCTGCCCTCAGACCTTGACACAAGAGCTGGCCCAGGCACGTGATGAATCCAAGAACACCCAGAATGACCTCCTTCACAGCGAGAACATCAAGGCCGGCCGGGACAAATACAAGACCCTGCGACAGATCAGACAGGGCAACACAAAGCAGAGGATCGACGAGTTTGAAGCCATGTAAAAACCTTAAGAATGCCTTTGAACTTCAGACAACCAACCCTTTCTGACTGGTCACACCGTCTCAGAGTCTGACTGGCACTCAGTAACACACACTTGTAGCCACATGCTCAACTGGAGCAGAGAGACGGAGGGTCCAGCACAGCTTTGCATGAACTCTTAGTGCCAAAATCTTTGTCTTCATGGCAGTTTAGACCTTACAAACCTCAATTAGACAAGTCACGACAAAAATAATTAGTCTTCTGATCAAGAGGCTTGTTGAAGGAGTGTGATTCAACAGATTTTTTTTCTTTTTTACCCCACATGCACATCCAGCATGCAGTAAAAGTCTGGTTTTGTTTGGATTGAGAAATGTACAGTCTTGTTATAGTGACCAGTCAGAAAGGGCAAGACAGGGGGAGCAAAATGTTATGAAGTCATTGTTTTCCATTATATTTGAACACCTCCATCTATGTTTAATATTGTGATACAGTAGTTTTAAATCATAGTTGGATATTTATATTGTATACGGGATGCGCAAAAAAGGGTATTTCATCCTGGTTTGTATATTTTTGCTATTTTTCCTCTTCTAATTATAAAATTATATAAGATTTTATATTTTGACCAAAATGACAGCAGTCTTATGTTCCGATTTATCTGATTGTCTTTAACTCACTGAACTTAAGAGATTTAACTGTAAGTTATTATTTTTTACTGTAGGCCATATTCAACTGTATCCCATTGAATCAGTGAAAGAGGTTAGGTACCATTGATTACTGTTTTTATTATTATTCAGTTCACAGTATAACAAAATGTCTGTATTCCTGGATAGTATGCTAACTGGGACACTTTTATGAGCTGGTTTTTAGCATGCTTGTTGCCTCCAGAGTGGCCTTTCTCTCCATCCTGGTTGGTCCTGACAGTGCAAAGAAAGGGTTTTTGGCCTTTGGCAAAGTGTTGAGGTCATTTTTATGGGGAAATTTTGCAGCGTGGTGACTGCAGACTCATCCAGCCATTATCAAAACAGCATCCCATTCTGTGCACATGGACTGGGCTCACAAATACCATGAATAAACACCACGGAAAAAACTCTGCTGGCCTTTGTTTATGAGCAGGATTTTAGAATTAAGTGTTCGACTTTTTGATGATTAAAAATATCATTCATCATTTTGACTGTCTGAGTATTCATGTTCTTATGTCCATAAATTTATAGAAATGTCAGAGTGGATGTCAGACTGGTCTCAAATAGCCCAGGATTTACATGCTCAGTAAACGCATTTGTACATTCTGATATGATGTAAAGTGATGAGAACATAAATAAAGTATCACGGTTACAGTAGCTAAATGGATGCAGTGATGTCACACCAGTTGTGGGAAACACTGAAGATAAAAGGAGTCAAGAGAGAATGCCACATTAATGACATCAGCGATCTACAGGTTTTTTCCTTAGAAACCAGACTAAGCATGTCGTTCACATGCTGCAGGCTTCCACTAGGACTAGAAAGGCTTCTTTGTACAGAAGGAAATGTTGAAGAGCTCATTCTGAATTCACTTTCTTTGCTGCAACACTCAAGTGACTTTTCTAGGATTTTAATATCATAATAACCCCACTAATTTTAGGACTCTAAACACATTTAATATATAGTTAAATGTGTTTCTATATAGTTAAATGTGTTTCCACTTTAGATAGAAATGACAATGACGACATGAACAGTGGCTGCTGTTAATTCAAATGGGATGACATTAACTCTTTAAACTCATGCCGAGTGATTCCAGAGCTCATGTCCAACAGGTTAGCAGGATGAGGCTAGTGTTGTATATCAATTTATAAAGTTCTAAGCTTGGAGATTCTGCAATGAGAACAGCAGGATGTTGAGTGGAAATTTAGATGAAATAATGTTTCATAAGCCTTTTTTTTATTGTTTCTATATGAAAAGGTAATCGGGTTACCAAGAGAATATAATTGATTCATGACATAAATACAGAGAAGTCCTCTTTCTCTCAGAGAGGGCTGGTCTTTGTGAAATGTGGTCTCACCCTCAGAAAAGGGAGTTGCCTGAGTGAGCTGTCTGCCTCCTTCCAGCGTCAGACACCTAAGCAAAACACACAAAGGCATACAAATGATGGCAAAAACACACACCCATGCTTATTAAACACTTGAGACTCTTATGTATTCATTAACAAAAACACACCAGAGCACACAGAACACACCCTGTGCAGACCTACAATGCAGCATATTTAAACTCTGACACGTGTGTCCAAATGTGTTTGCAGACAGAAGATTTTGGCAACTTTGATGAAGGGCATTGATCATTGTGCCATGCGGTATATAAAAAAAAATACCGTATTTTAAAAAAAAAATAAAAAAATCAATGCTATACTGACCCCTGGTGTTCATCTTTAACACTTCATCTTGGACTGTCTGACCTACCAGGTAGAAAATTCGGTCCCACTCGCCCTGGTGAAAGCTTCTTTTCTGCCTGGTAGGACAGAAAACCCGGCTAGACTGCGTTCCTAGAAAACTGGGTTCCGTCAGCAATTTAACCAAATGATTTTTTAAAAATGCATTTTTAGTAATCAATTAAGAGAATATGTTTATACTGCACATATTTATTATGCATATTTCTTTCACAAAGTTGATTTTTTTTTTTAAGAGAACTTACTTTGCTCAGTACTTCTTAATGCTGCTCCGCTGTATCTTCACTCTAGTGTGGGACAGGTGATCAGAAACAAAATAAGACAATATACCGATAAGTAACTTTATAATGTAATATAAATAAGATTTTATAGGAGTTACAAAAATAAAAAAGACTGCGAGCTGAAAGGTTTAGAAGGTGCAGAAGTTTTTAAATCTTTAATTCAATAACAATCACACCCGGCTGCAGAAACAAATAAGAGGGGGTGTATTTTATTTTTTTTTTCAGTATACGTTTTACTAGTCCCTTTGCTGTGTTTAAGACACAAGCAGAAACAAAAAACAAAAAACGTTTTGAGCAAAAAATAAATCACTTGGATGTTTATAGGGCGTGATTGATAACCAGACTAGACGCCGCTGGCGACTCACAGTCACATTTTCCTGCCACCACGACCCAGAGGTGTCTGATGGCAGATCACAGCCGGGCTGCAAAGTCTTTAAAAAGTCAGTCAAAATAAAGGTTCTGCCCTTCTAAATAAAGCTCCTGTTCGGGCATGCATGGAGAAACCGACTTTCATTGTAATACCCGCGCCGCCCTAAGTGCATGTATTCTAAAATAAATCAAGTC